>JAEMOT010003495.1:13755-62601 GCA_019297695.1 Apostasia ramifera
TAATTTTGTATATTTTTTAATAATAAAAAAATAAAAAAAGGACCCAGATTATAATTTTTGAAAACCTAAGGACCCGGATGATAGATTTTAAAAACGTGGACCTGTGTGATAATAACCCTTAAACTCGGGGACCTGGGTGAAATTTATCCTAAATTAATTACTAGAAAGTCTATATAATTAATATTTGATATATACTTTTTAAAAATTTACTGAAAAATTCTTGAAAATATTATAACACTAAAAATTCTTATAAATTCTGATTATTATATAACAGGTTCATACAATAATTTTTAATTAGTATATAAAATATATTTTATTTTAAATATTTTAAAATTTTATTTTTATCTATCTCTCTTCTCTCTCCCTCTCCTGTGAAGGGAGGTAGGCCTGTTGGCAGCCTCCCCCCTTCTCTCTCTCCCCCTCCCCCTCTCTCTCCTTCGCAGGCGTGCGCTCTGTGCGGAGGGGGGTGAGAGTGCCAGCAACCCAGCCCCTTCTCTCTCTTTCTCTCTTCTATCAAGGAGCTAGTGATAAGGCTACGACGATGAAGTGTTGTTGACGAGGCAGCAAAGAAGTGCTGATGAGGCAGTTGCTGCGACAATTCGGGGCCGACAAAGCAGCAGTGGATGACAAAAATATAAAAATTTAAAAAAATATTAAAGAATAAAATTGAAAATCTATTGAATTTAACAGCGGAGAGATCTTCTATGTAATATTGGGTAAACTGTGTAGACTTTTTAACAAATTTCTAAAAATAATGTACTAAATAATTATTATGGGTTAACTATATAGATTTTTTAGTAATTAACTCAAATATTGTTCATATAAATGTTATATATACATAAATATTAAAATTATTTATATTATATTTATAATTTCAAGCGGATTAGGCGGCAGCTTAAAATTGGCTCAAAATCAAAGTTTTATTGAAAATTTACTCTCATTTTGCTTGATCTGACCCACATTGTTTTCTTTTTTTAGTTTAAACTTAGTTAGTTTGAAAAGAAATTGATTTAATTTACTTGAAATACATATAAATATACATATTTAAAATTTTTTAAAATATAATTAAAAAGTTTTGTTTATACATATTTTGTAATATTTTATTATATAAAAAATGAAATAAAAATATACTCACATAATTTAAAAAGTAAATATGTAATTTTATTTTTAATATATATATTATGTATAATCAATATTTTTTTATAGATAATATGATTTATAATTAAGTTTATTTTAACTCAAAATTTAAATTAAAGTATTGAGTTCGACTTATTCAAAATCGGCCAAAAGCCATTTATATCTCAAGGACCAAGTCCATGTTTGGTCGCTCCACGTTGACACTTAGGTGTAGTGTTCAACAGTCCCTGCCACAAGGCAACCCGTAATCGATCCGCTCTTTAATTTGAATGTCTCTTTTTTTGAGGAGCAATTATTGCGTTCTACCGAACGAATACTTAATAGATTGATTGTAATAGTCTCACTTAAGCCTTGTTCGATTGGAGGCTAAGTCATGACCAAAATGATCTTCAATGAACTCCAATCATTTTATTAAAAGAGATAATAATAAAAAATTATATATAATATGTTAAAAATTATATAAATATAATATAAAGTAAAATTTTTATATTAAAATTTAAGTATTAGAAATAAAAAAATAAAAAAATTATTTAATAAAAATAATTGTACGCGATGGGCGAGATTTCAGATTGTAATGTTCTTCCTCTTATTTATTTCTCGGTCCCTCTCTCCATCCCATATTCTCTCCTCTCAGGATCTCACTATCCTCGTAGTGGACGGAAGAAGGTAGGCTTTGATCCAGTGTATAAGGTAGTCGCTAACTCTTCTTCTCCCTCCTCATCATCTTCTTGCAAGTTCCTTTCACTCACTTAGCCTGCTTGTCGTAGATCCGAGCAACACATTCAGATTTGCAGTCTCCACCTAATC
This sequence comes from Apostasia ramifera, assembly GCA_019297695.1. Classification (NCBI taxonomy): domain Eukaryota; kingdom Viridiplantae; phylum Streptophyta; class Magnoliopsida; order Asparagales; family Orchidaceae; genus Apostasia; species Apostasia ramifera. The sequence goes on from JAEMOT010003495.1 coordinate 15,700, forward strand.
TCCTTCTGAGATTTGAAGAGTTCGGTCATCTTCCGACCAGGTACATTTCCTACCGCTCGGTTTTCAGGATAAGAACATGAGACTCTTGATCTTTCGAAAAGAGAGAGGGATTTTCGTCGAGCTTTTCCCAAAATGCGATAGTGGATCTTGTCTATTCGTAATTCTGTCTCGTAATCGCCATTGAAGCTAATCCAGTTTGTGACTACGCCGGAGCTTTGCCGGCCACGGCGCTCACAAGCGTCGTCGTTACGTTTCCGACCTAATCGTCTTCTGCCTTTCCTTCTACCAATCGACGGTTCCTTGTTCTTAGTCGTCAGAGTATCAACGGTCCAGATTGCATCTCTCTCTTGCTATGGTCTCGTCTGTGACGTCCGAATACTGCGCCGCTACTGGCCAATAATGAAAAACGCGCTCAGTTGTTTTTAAAAAAGAATTCCAACAGGCTGATTATAATAATAATAATAACTATAATAAATATAATCTCTTCCGTGCGGCATAGTCGCGTTGTCGGGCCGATTCATCCACGTTTTTATTTTATTTCAAAAAAAAAAGAATGAATTTTTTTCGTTTTGTTTTCTGATTTTGTGAAAACCTTGAAGTTAATTTACCAGTACAATCAAAATACTCGAACACAAAACTAGGCTCAAAACTCATTTTTATTTTAATTGATTTAAATCTGATATAATTTGTTTATGCATCAAAATTAACTCAAAAAGACTTCACTTACCTCTGAAAGGGCTTGCGGGTAAACCAGCAACGATTAACGCAGAGAAATGGGAGAAGATGGAGTGGGGTTTGGTTTCCGAATGAGATGTTACGATTTGGTGAGAACACTAGGAATGTCTTGGGTGGTACCCTCGGATTCGACAAGAATCTCATTTTTTAGTTGTACAAAAGGAAAATTAGCCCAAAAATTAGATAGCGGTCAAGATGCAGCCGGGCGCCGGCGGCTTACTCAAGTGCTCCTTTTGAGCTCTCATCAATTCAAACAAGAGAGCCAGAATAGCGGGGTCGGTCCCCATTATTCCAATGTTCGACCGATAAATCGTAAATTCTATCTAATAGATCTTTACAGAACTTTACGGTTGGACCTTCTTTGTTTCTAAGAGTTAAAGGTTACACCCATCTTACTTGCTTTTCTTTCCTTCTCCACCCACATACATATCTATCCTTACAACATTCAGTTTAGGGCACTAGACTGCAAGCAGTCTTTATTATATTTTTATCTACTAAAATTTGAGACCTTCCTTTTGGGGTTGCCCCACACTAAGGGGAAATACCAAAAAAGCAACTGAGTAATATCAAGAGCATGTAACAGATAATTGAGATTTTGTGGTCTCCACTATTCTGTATCAGTTTAATTCATAATTGATTTGATATATGTACAATTATATAATATAAATTATTTAAATGTAGTTTAAAATATTATATATATGTAAATATGTCATATAAAATATATATGTTAAAGAAATTTTAAAAATTTATTAATATTTTTATAAATATATATAATATAATTTAAAAATAATATATAATACATATTATATGAAAAATTATTTAAATAAAAAATAAGATTAAAAATTATGTTTGTTTCAACTCTAAAGTTGACTTAAATTTTTAAACTCAAAATTTTTAAGTATGAGATGAGATAAAACTAATGAAATTTGATTTGTTACCGGCCCAAATTATTGCGAAAGCTAATAAAAAAAATTATCGCAAATAGGGCCTCATTAGTGTCATTTCTTTTTGGTAACAGCCCCCAGCATTATATTTAAAATTTTAATTTTTTTAAATTTAATTTAAATTTTTCTTTTAAACTCCAAAGTTAATTTATTTGAAGTAAAATTGATTACATTTAATCTATTATGTATCTATAAAATAATACACAGGATTGTTTTGTCTATATTTAAAATACTTTACATGAAATGATGTATATTTTGATGTAATTAATAAATACATTTTAAAGTTTAAATTTTAAATAAAATAAAAAAATATTTTATCTTATAAATTTAATAAAATATAATTTAACTTGATATTAAAAAATATATAAAATATAATATAAAATTAATTTTAGTATTTATATTTAAATAAAATATAAAATAAATTTGATTTTTATAATTAAAATTTGTATTGAATTGAAAAAAATTTAAAGTAAATGAGCCTTTAGTTTTAATAAAGTATTATTTTTAAATATATTATTAAAGAGTAAAATTAACTTAACTAAAAAATAATAAATTTTAATTCAACTAATCTTGTGTTTGAATTAAACTAAATTCAAATTTAAAATTAGAAAAACTCTTCGATTTGTTATGAGGTACTCGGCAACTGTTCTTCGACTATTTTGCAGCCGGAGGAACAAATTTCTTGCTCCTTTTTTTTTTTTTTTTATAATTTTTTTCCCTCTTCATCCATGGCCCTTCCCCCGCAGCACCGCTGAATTTCCGGCCAGCTAAAAATTGCTGATTACGTTAGACGCTTAATTAGTCAAATTCATTGGATATAGTCAACTCTTGCCGTCCCTCTATAGTCTCAACGCCCTCACCATTTTTTTTTTGTTGTTTTCAGCGTTTGAACTGAAAAAGAAAGGCGTACCCTAGGCTTCCGCCCCTCGTCATCATCGCGGAAGATAATTGCTGGAGGCAGACCACATGAGCCTGCGCCAGCGCACAGCCAGGCCACCGGCAGGCCTCGCGCCTGCCGTTGACGGGGATGGAGGTGTCGGACCCATTGGCTACGGCAGAGACGAGAGGGAAGAGACGTACAACATAATCCCCATCCACAACTTGCTGGCGGAGCATCCGGCTCTGAGGTTCCCGGAGGTGCGGGCGGCCATGGCTGCCCTGCGAACTGTCGGCGACCTGCGCAGGCCCCCCTTCATTCGGTGGCAGGAAGGCTACGACCTCCTCGACTGGCTAGGGTTTTTCTTTGGTTTCCAGCGCGACAACGTCCGAAACCAGCGGGAGCACCTTGTTCTTCTTCTCGCAAACGCCCAGATGCGCATCCAGCCTCCGCCGGACAACATAGACGTCCTAGACGTCAACGTTGCCCGACGTACTCGCCGCAAGGTCCTCCGTAACTACACCTCGTGGTGCTCATACCTTGGCCGGAAGTCCAACGTCTGGATCTCCGACCATCGTCGCTCCGCCGCCGCCGTTGCCGCCGACAGCTCCCGTCGCGACGTCCTTTACGCCGCCCTCTACCTCCTAATCTGGGGCGAAGCCGCCAACCTTCGGTTCGTTCCTGAGTGCCTCTCCTACATATTCCACCATATGGCCATGGATCTGAACCGCATCCTTGAGGACTACATCGACGAGGCCACTGGCCGCCCCGCCATTCCGGCCATCACCGGAGAGAACGCGTTCCTTAATCGCGTCGTCAAGCCCATCTACAGTACCATTAAAGCAGAGGTTGATTCCAGCCGCAACGGCACAGCCCCCCACTCCGCCTGGCGCAATTACGATGACATCAACGAGTACTTCTGGTCCCGCCTCTGCTTCGATCGGCTCCGTTGGCCGCTCGACCTCTCCAAGAACTTCTTCGCCACCCCTCCCAATCGCAACCGTGTTCGTAAAACCGGTTTCGTCGAGCAGCGGTCATTCTGGAACCTTTTTCGCAGCTTCGACCGCCTCTGGGTGATGCTCTTCCTCTACCTCCAGGCTGCCACCATTGTCGCCTGGGAGGGTAAGGATTATCCATGGCAGAATCTTCAGAGCCGCGACGTCCAGGTACGAGCCCTCTCCATCATCATCACCTGGGCAGGCTTCCGCTTCCTCCAGTCCATTTTGGACGCTGGAACCCAGTATAGCCTTGTTCGTAGGGAGACAATATGGCTTGGAGTCAGAATGATGCTCAAGAGCATCGTGGCTGCCGCTTGGACTGTAGCCTTCAGTATTCTATACGCAAGAGCTTGGGATCAGAGAAATCGAGATCACCGGTGGTCTTCTGTGGCTAACCAGAGACTAGTGAACTACCTTGAGGCAGCAGGTGTGTTTATTCTTCCTGAATTGACTGCCATTGTGCTCTTCATACTACCCTGGATAAGGAACTTCATTGAGAAGACAAACTGGAGGATCCTCTACGTGCTTACTTGGTGGTTCCAGAGCCGAACTTTTGTAGGCCGTGGGCTGAGGGAAGGACTTGTGGACAATGTGAAGTATGCCTTGTTCTGGGTACTTCTTCTAGCCGTGAAGTTCATTTTCAGCTACTTCCTTCAGATCAAACCCATGGTGTCCCCAACTAAAGCCATCTACAAGCTTCATGTTTCTCACTATGAGTGGCACGAGCTCTTCAGCAGGACAAACAGGTTCGCCATTTTTCTCCTTTGGTTGCCCGTTGTACTGATATATCTAATGGATATCTCAATATGGTACTCGATATTTTCATCTTTTGTTGGAGCTCTGGTGGGACTGTTCTCTCACATTGGTGAGATCCGGAATGTGCAACAGCTGAGGCTGAGGTTCCAGTTCTTTGCAAGTGCATTGCAGTTTAACTTGATGCCTGAGGAGCAACTCTTTCATGACAGGGGCACCCTGAAAAGTAAGTTTAATGATGCTATCCTCCGGCTCAAGCTCAGGTATGGTTTGGGGCGGCCCTACAGTAAGATCGAATCCAATCAGGTTGAAGCAACCAGGTTTGCCCTCATATGGAATGAGATTGTAGAGACATTTAGGGAGGAAGATATCATCAGTGACAGAGAGTTGGAACTGTTGGAGCTGCCACCAAATATGTGGAACATCCGTGTCATTCGTTGGCCTTGTGTTTTGCTATGTAATGAACTTCTTCTAGCTCTTGGCCAGGCAAAGGAGCTGGTCGCATCGGATCGAGGACATTGGAGAAAGATATGTAAAAGTGAGTACAGGCGCTGTGCTGTTGTGGAGGCGTATGATAGCATCAGACATGTACTACTTGAGATCATAAAAGAGGGAACTGAAGAGCACAGAATTGTGGCACAACTGTTCTTTGAGATTGATGACGCAATCAAGGTGGATAAGTTTACTGTGGAGTATAAAATGGCTGTCTTGCCAGTTCTACATGGTAAACTGAGTACTCTTCTTGATCAAATGCTCAAGCCAACCAAAGATTCAAACAAGTTGGTGAATATTTTACAGACTTTGTATGATGTTGCCATCCGTGATTTCCCTGTCAATAAGAGGAGCATGGAGCAGCTAAGGCAAGCAGGATTGGTACCCATGAGGCAGAATGCATCAGGACTTCTTTTTGAGAATTCTGTTGAGTTGCCTAGCGCAGAGAATATAAGCTTTTATAACCAGGTGAGGCGGCTACACACTATTCTTACCTCTAGGGATTCAATGAATAATGTCCCCAAGAACCTGGAGGCTCGGCGCAGGATAGCCTTCTTTAGCAATTCCTTGTTCATGAACATGCCTCGGGCTCCCCAAGTTGAGAAGATGCTTGGCTTCAGTGTTCTAACCCCATACTACAATGAGGATGTATTGTTTAGCAAGGAGCAGCTTCGTACAGAGAATGAAGATGGTATTTCAATATTATTTTATTTACAAAAGATTTATGATGATGAATGGGCTAATTTTTTAGAACGCTTGCAAAGAGAAGGTATGACTGATGAGTCTCAGATATGGGGCGAGAAGTTGAGGGATCTTCGACTTTGGGCCTCTTGTAGGGGACAGACTCTAAGTCGTACTGTAAGGGGAATGATGTATTACTACAAGGCTCTAAAGATGCTTACTTTTCTTGATTCTGCTTCTGAGATGGATATTAGGGAAGGGTCACGGGAACTTGCTTCATTTGGTTCTTCTAGAGAAAATGGTGCTGATGGTTTAGCAGATTCTGCTAGGTTTCCATCATCGCGGACTCTGAGTAGAGCAGGTAGTGGTGTGAGTTTTCTATTCAAAGGCCATGAGTATGGTACAGCCCTCATGAAATATACTTACGTTGTTGCCTGTCAGATATATGGACAACAGAAGGCAAAGAAAGACCCTCGTGCTGAAGAGATTTTATACCTAATGAAGAATAATGAGGCGTTAAGGGTTGCCTATGTTGATGAAGTACACACAGGAAGGGAAGAAGTGGAGTACTATTCAGTTCTTGTTAAGTATGACCAGGAGCTGCAGAAAGAGGTGGAGGTCTATCGGGTCAGGTTACCTGGTCCATTGAAGCTTGGTGAAGGCAAGCCAGAAAACCAGAATCATGCCTTCATTTTCACTAGAGGTGATGCAGTGCAGACAATAGACATGAATCAAGACAATTATTTTGAAGAGGCCCTCAAGATGCGGAATCTGTTGGAGGAATATACACACAAATATGGTGCCAGAAAACCAACAATTTTAGGTGTTCGAGAGCATGTTTTTACCGGTTCTGTGTCTTCACTTGCTTGGTTCATGTCTGCACAGGAATCAAGCTTTGTGACCCTTGGGCAGCGGGTTCTTGCGAACCCCCTAAAGGTGCGGATGCATTATGGTCATCCTGATGTTTTTGATCGACTTTGGTTTTTGAGTCGTGGTGGAATCAGCAAGGCTTCAAGGGTTATCAACATCAGTGAGGATATATTTGCAGGGTTTAACTGTACATTGCGTTGTGGTAATGTTACACATCATGAGTATATTCAGGTTGGCAAGGGGCGTGATGTTGGGCTGAATCAGGTTTCAATGTTTGAAGCCAAGGTAGCTAGTGGCAATGGGGAACAGGTCTTAAGCAGGGATGTTTACAGACTTGGTCATAGACTGGACTTCTTTCGAATGCTCTCCTTTTTTTATACAACAGTTGGATTTTATTTTAACACCATGTTGGTTGTCTTGACTGTATATGCATTTGTATGGGGCCGAATTTATCTAGCTCTAAGCGGGCTGGAGTCTGCAATCAAGAACAAGGCGGATTCTACAAGCAATGCTGCCCTTGGTACGGTTCTCAATCAGCAATTCATTGTCCAGTTAGGTCTTTTCACTGCCTTGCCAATGGTTGTAGAAAATTCTCTTGAGCATGGATTCCTTGGGGCAGTGTGGGATTTCCTGACCATGCAAATTCAGCTTGCATCTGTCTTCTATACGTTTTCTATGGGAACTCGAACCCATTATTTTGGGCGAACAATCCTTCACGGAGGCGCAAAATATCGAGCAACTGGCCGTGGTTTTGTCGTGCAGCACAAGAGCTTTTGTGAGAACTACAGGCTTTATGCAAGAAGTCATTTTATCAAGGCCATAGAGCTTGGTGTTATTCTAACCTTGTATGCATCCTATAGTGCCATAAGTAAGAATACCATTGTATACATACTAATGACTTTATCGTCTTGGTTCCTGGTTGTTTCTTGGGTAATGGCCCCGTTTGTTTTCAACCCATCTGGTTTTGACTGGCTGAAAACTGTTGATGACTTTGATGAATTTCTGAATTGGATATGGTACCGTGGAGGTATATTCGCCAAATCTGAGCAGAGCTGGGAGACGTGGTGGGAGGAAGAGCAAGATCATTTGCGAACCACCGGTCTTTGGGGTAAACTACTGGAGATAGTTTTAGATCTCCGATTCTTCTTTGTCCAGTATGGGATTGTCTATCAGCTTAAAATAACAAATGGGAGCACAAGTATTATTGTCTACTTTCTTTCATGGATCTATGTGGTTGTTGCTTTTGGGGTTTTCTTGATAATGGGCTATGCTCGTAATAGGTATTCTGCAAAGGAACATATCTACTACAGAACTGTGCAAGCCTTAATCATCACTCTTGTGATATTAGTGATTGTTATATTGCTCAAATTCACTAAATTTGCCATAGTTGACATTTTCACAAGCCTTTTGGCATTGATTCCTACTGGCTGGGGCTTAATTTTGATAGCTCAAGTGATGAAACCGCTCATAAAGGCCACAGTGGTGTGGGATACAGTCGTTGCTGTGGCTAGACTATATGATATGATGTTTGGAGTTATTGTCATGGCCCCTTTGGCGCTATTGTCATGGTTGCCTGGTTTCCAATCAATGCAGACAAGGATTCTCTTCAATGAGGCATTCAGCAGAGGTCTGCAGATATCTCGTATCATCACCGGAAAGAAATCTAGCGATTTGTAGAACCTGGTAATGCTACAAACTTCTCATTTATTCTATATGTTATGTATTATTTGACCATGTGTGTTTTGGTTACTTCTTATTGTTCTTTAATGTTCTTCATGCTAATAATAATTTCTAATATGTACATCTCTATCAAACAACTTAATATATCACTCACACTTTGCTGTTTGCAATAGCCATTTAACATCCTTTATTAGAATGTAAACGTCTATATTGTTACTTCACATTTTTTTATGGTTGCTAATTCACATTTTAGTTAATGGTTTAGTACCATATGCACGTGAAGGATCATACGCTTATTGGAAAAAATTATTAGGTTTGGAGCCCAAATCGTTCGATGCCCAATTACAAAGTGCTATGTGTGCACAAGCCCACCCGTGGCGCCTGATAATTGGTCCCCGAATGGTGCACACATAATTTCTCCACTTATTGGCATATGTAATATGAGATGGTTTTTTGCTCCAACTTATTGTTGTCAAGTCTACAAAGGTCTTTAAAACGAGTAAATATTATCCATATCATGCAAGTTCATGGTTTTGAGAATTTTCATTTGGGTCCCTCGGTTTATTAAATATGTTATTCTAAGTCATTTTGTTAAAAAATTAATAGAATGAGCTTAGAATTATTTTTTAACCCTATTTCTATTACTTTATGTTTCTTGTAGCTTTCCTTCTTGCTAGAAAGAAAAAAAGAGAAATAAGAGTAAAATGGTGAGCATATATGTAATTACATTAGTTAAAAATCAATAAATCATATTTCTGTCGCCTGCTAACTAAAATTCATTAAAAAGGACCTAAATGAGGTATTTATATTGATCTCAGGAACCTAATTGAAAATATTTTTGGACAGAGGAATTCAAATGAAGGATTTTCACAATCATAGACTTGCATGATACCATCCCCTAATTTTAAAGATCTAGGTGATATTTACTGTTTTAAAATACTTATTTTAATTTACAATAAAAAGATGATAGATGGAGCTCTGTCAAATTATCAAATGGCAGGAACTCAGAACTTGTAACTGATGCGAACTCTTAACACGATCAAGAATATGAGTTGCACATCACCTGAGTTAGAGTAACTTGATGACTCTAAAATGAAGATTACTTTTCTTTTGATCTGTTATCCACGACCGGAAATTTTGTTTTACAGGTGGATTTGTTGCATATCAAATAATTTTATAAGCATATATTTATCCACTGTGGTTTTACTTTGGACATCATCATTGTCATAATTGTTAGGCTCGTCTCAACTGCTTAAGGTAAGTTTTCTTTTTTCTGTGGTATCTTAATAGGTTGTGTATGGCTATTAATTTTTCTTCTATTACCTGTACATTTTTTTCTTGTTCTTTAATTTTGGATGGTTTGATTTTTCTCTCTATATAAAACTCATTTTATTGTTTATAATTTTATGTATGCTTCGATTCTCATTTTGCATCACTCAATCATATTATGTCTGAGGCCCTGAACTTCAAATGTATATCCCAAGTAGGTCACATTGTCATCTAGTGTAGCTTCACGTTTAGCTGTCAGTCATTCAGTGTATTTTTTTTTCATGCACCACTAGGCTAGATTTTCATGTTAGCTACCTTACTTTATTAATGATGCCTTCATCTCTATTCTCTACTAAAAATTTAACCATATATTCAGTCTTTGTTCTAACATTCTTAAGCCTTTTATTGTTCTCCTTGATTGCAACCTTTCATTCTCATCATAATTATAGCATCTATAGAATTATGGCACTTGGAAATAACATATGCCGTGTTATGTCATTTTTTGAGTTTTTATCCCTAGCTTTTTTATAATTAATTCTTTGTATATCCTATCATGTAATTGAATTTTACATTTCATACCACTTTCGAATATTTTATCATTTCATATCCACGTAAAGAGAGTTGGTTTTAATGGAGCTTAATAGAGAAGAGACATCCATTTAGTTGATTTCAACTAGTTTGGGATCAATGCTTCTTGTTGATGTGGTTTTTTTTAGACTTTGTTCTAGCACTAATTCACTCTTTTCCAACTGTTCAATCTATCTGGAATGGATTGGTTAAACATTCCATTAGGGAACCCAACCTTAACTCTTCTCGGTGGTATTCATTCTCCGATTCTCATTCTGCTGTTGGAATCACCTCCGGAAGTTAAATGCATGGTTTTACGAAGGTTTTGGCTCTATGCTTAAGTTTGAATTTGATAGTGTATCATGATGGTTGACAATTATATTTGCATGAAAGACATGCAAATAGTTATAAAATACTCCTGTTGTTTGCAATGAGATTCTGATGTCATGCTAGGACTGGATTACTGTGTTTTTAACTAAAATTTGTGATGATCATATATATTCTATGACTTGATTTTTTTTTCACAATTGCTGACATCTATTACAACTTATTCACTTTTTTTATGACATTAATTATGTATGGATTGTAATTTTCATATGATTTTTATGGCTAATATATTATATTAAAGATTTAAGTATTAAATATGTAAAATACTTAAATTTTAGTGGAATGCTTGTAATATTTCCTTTTATTCAATAATTTATCTGTTGACATTAATGTTCTCTATTCTTATATGCTCCTTTTGCTTGATATTGGAGCAAAGAAGCCTGTTTCATTTTAAATGATTTTGAGTTACGCTTCCTTCATTTTCTTTAGTATAAGGCCATATAGCCTGTTATATCAATATTTTCATGGGTAAATTTCTTATAGGATCTTCAATCTTGAGGTTTGTAGCTCATTCTATTTTGGTTCACCATTTTTACATCATTACATTTGGACTTCTGTAGTATTAATTATTTTCTTGTTAGGTCTACCGTTAAAATGATGAAGTACCTTTTATTTTAGTAGAAAAATTTGATACTATTTTTGATTTTAAGAAAATTATATAAAAAAAGATGTTAGTGGCCTATAAGAAGCGGTACATTTAAAAAAAAAAAACTCGAAAAAAAAAACTTTCATATACGTTTTGGGTGGAATATTGGGAGCATTTTAAACTTTGAAAAAGAAAAAATTGTGTTCATTTACCTTTACTGCTCATATAACTTTTAAGGACCTAGCTGCAGTATAATTGATAACTCAGGACTTAAATGTTAAATTCAAAAGGGAATTTACATACAGAACACTGAATTCATCACAAATTACGTATTTCACCATCTTTTAGTAAAGATTACACATATCACACTCTGCTTATGGGTTTTACATTTCTATTGTAACAATAAAAATGTAAGCAGAGTATAATATGTGTAATATTTACTAAAAGATAGTGAAATGCGTAATTTGTGATGAATTCAGTGTTCTGTATGTAAATCCCCCAATTCAAAAATAGTGGGGCAAAGTGCAATGGGTTGTAATTCTTAGAACCCCATAAGTAATTTGACTTATTTCCATTTATGTGCCTTAATTTCGTGCTTTGTCTAATGCCCTGTATGTCCGCTGATGTCACACGCAGGCTGGAGGAAAGGGCGAGTCCCTTGCATTATTGCGTGCTGCTGGCTGGCGTAGAACAACGTGGGATTGAATCTGCTGATATGTATCACTGGTTTTACTGTGTATTATTTCACTGGATTGGCTAATTCTGTCTACTTGCTTAATTTTTTTTTTTTTTTTTGCTTGTGAATTATTTTGTAATTATCTCTTGACTAGCGTTACATCTGAGGTTTTCCTGTAGCTCCTCCATTCTTTTCATGTAATTTTTGGTTTTTTAGGATTTAGCATGGTTTCAACCTTTTAAATTACACATTCTCCTGGTGTTTGCCTTCTGATTTTCTAAATTTTCTGAGCGGAATCTGTGGTACTTGCTGACAATTTTGTGGCTGAATTTGGAATATATATATGAGTATTTGTTTATGTTGTGAAATAAGAAAAATTTATTATATTAAGGTTTGTGTGATATGTGAGATGGAGTTGATAGTTATATTAAAATAGATATGTGATAAAATAATTTTTTAATTTAATTTTTTTAATAAGATGTGAAATAAAATTATGTATTATTATTAAATGCTTTTTATTTCTTAAAGGTTCATGTTATAATTGATTTGATATGTTTATGTTGGCTGTCGATTGTCTAATGCAATGTTGTATTTTTTATTTGGGACTTGGAACTCAATATCTGTGTGTTAAAGATACAGTGATGGAAAGATATTGGTGGTGAAAAAATATATAAGAAAAAATTAAGAAGAAGAAAATTTATTATAAATATTGGTTTAAATATAAAAATAAAAAAGAGAGAAATATAAAATAATTTTGATGAAAGCCTAAGAAATTAATTTATAATGAAAAATATAGCTTTGGAGGGTTTATATAAGAACCTAGATATTAATAAAAGATAAAGATAAATATATAGAATTGTCAAGGAAGAGATAAAAGAAATAAAGATTAAATCAAGTAAAATGTATTAAGGATAAAAATTTAAAAATATTTTTCATAAAAAAATATATCAATGATGAGTTATTTTTAATAATTTTTTAATAAAAATTAAAAAAATATAATTAATTTTACTGAATTCAGAATTATAAAAGAAAGTAAAAATTATTTTTATATTTTACGTATTAGTAAAATTAAAGTCTTGAAAATTTTAAGAAAATAAAGTATAGAAAAAAGATAAAAATGGATAATATCTCAATAGATATTTGGAAGTACTTGGGGGGATTAAAGAGTTTTTTAACTCATTAGATTATTTTATTTAATTTTAAAAAATAAAATAATGTCAAATGAATGAAAAAAAAGTATATTTGTACCTGTTTATAAAAATAAAGGTGATATATAGAATTATACTAATTATAAAGAAATTAAATTAATGAGTTGTATTTTAAAACTCTGAGAGAGAATGATTAAATATAAATTATGCTATGATACTAAGATATTAAAGAATTAATTTGATTTTATGCTACATAGACCTATTGTGGAAGATATTCATTTATTGAGAGTTTTCATAGAAAAGTTTAAGATAAGAAAGGAAAACATATATTTAGTTTTTATTGATTTAGAAAAATCATATGATAAACTTTCAAGAGAAATATTTTAAAGAATTTTAAAAAAGAAATAGTTTTACACTGTTTATATTCAAGTTATTAAAGATATATATAAAAAAATTATTACTTATATTCAAACATAAAAAAGTTTAACTAAAAATATTTTTATTATAGTTGGATTACATTAAAGCTAGCTTTAAGTATATATCTTTTTACTTTGGTTATGAAAGTTCGAATTGAACATATTCAAGATAAGGTATTTTGATGTATGTTCTTCACAGATGATATTATCCTTATTGATAAAACTAAAGAGGAAGCCAAAGCGAAACTCGAGCTATGGAGGAATATTTTAGAATCTAAAAGTTTTCATCTCAGTAGATTAAAAATTGAATATACGAAGTACACATTTAGTTAAGAAAAAAGCACTTATATTGGTGATTAAATTATCAAGAAGAGTGGGTGTTTTAATATATTAGATCAATTATACAAAATAATGATAAAATAAATAATGACTTTATTAGTAGGATCTAAGCAGAGAGAAATACTTCTAGTGTGTTGTGTGATAGAAAATTTTTATCCAAGCCTAAGAATAAATTTTATAGAATTATAGTAATACCGACGATAATATATAATGCTGAATACAGACCTATAAAGAGTAAACATACAAATAAAATAAGTGTTACAGAAATGAAAATGCAAAAGTGAATGTGTGGGTATATATGCGAAGATAAAAGAATGAAAAATAAGTATATCTACAAGAAAATTGAAGTTGTATCAATTGAAGATAAACTGGCCTTGTTTGGTTCGAGGCAACATTTTTACTCAACACAAATTTCAAATATAAAAATTAATTTTATTTCACATCTGATACAAATATGAATATTAGAATTTAAAGTATTTCACATTTTACATACCTTCTAATATTAAAATAAATTTCTCTCCCATTAAATTTAAAAAATAAAATATTTTTTCTCTTATAAAAAAAAGCTCGAACCAAACGAGGCTAAAGAAAGTCAGTTTAGATTATTTAGACAAGTAAATCGTAGGTTGATTAAAACTCTAGTTAAGAAAATCGAATTTGTTAAATTTTGCCCATGTACAAAGAGGAAGAGAGTGACTAAAGAAGATATAGCAAGAAACTATACGAAATAATCTTACTCACTTAGATCTAAATAAGTATTTATTAATTAATAAAATATAATGAAAATAAATGATTCATATAACTGACCTCATCTAGTGGGATTAAGACTTAATTATTGTTGTTGAATTAAATGTTATTTATTTATCATTATTTTTGAATTTTTTTATCTTGATTTGGATATGCTATTCATGAAAGTGCTTTGTTGGGTGGTATGTAATATGTGAAATAATTTTTATTTATTTATGTATATAATGTAAAATAAAATAAATTGTTTGTAGTGGAACTTATTTAGAACATGCGGATGTAAAAAAAAAAAAAACATTCATCTTAGTATTTATTTTTTGTGTATGATTTAAGATAGTATAGGGCTTTGATTTCTTATTTGTGATTTTTTTTAAATAGTCTTTTCATAACATCTCTCTTTCTCATTTGTTTATTTAAAAGTTATTCTCTTTGGTACCAAAAAGCTTCAGGAGTTGATTCTGAAAGGTTTGATTTTTTCAATTTTCGGAGTATATTTTAGGCTGGTGGTGAAAAAGCTACTGTTTAATATAACCAATCTGATGATAAATAACTGATTGGATTACTTTACATAATGGGCTATCATTCTTGCTAAGATTTTAACACATCATTTGTGAAATTTTGTACAAAAAATATTTTATCCACAAATTTATATTAATGGTTGAAAATTTTAGAGTTATAGCTAAGAGAATTGATATTGCTTTTACTTCTAACACATCCAATCATTCATTGTGCATAGTTAATCCGATCTATGAGATTGGAAGACCTGACCTAAAGCTCAGATCGACTCCGGGTATGCCATAGAACAAGAAAAGTTATGAGATGAGAAGCCTAGACAAACTCAGAGTCAACAAAGCACAAGGAAAAGAGCCGTAAGAAATAAAATCTTACGAAAAGAAACTCAAATCAATGGAAGAAAAGCTAGGAGGAAATCTTCAACAGTCAACGATATTCTTCTTTGTTATTTCCCCTTAAACAGTATGATTTGGAAATTATACTGATGTGGTTCACTTAGGCAAGCTCGTTCTCCACTGAGGTAGGAGAACACCACCAAAATTAGAGACGTTTTAGGAAACAAAACAACACACACACAAAAAATTTGTGAGTCCTCGTGAGACTCTCTAGAAGAAAACCTAGGATGGCTAAAGAAACAGAATATTTCAAGGGAGGACTCACATAGGCCCTAAGGAGCTTCCTTTAAAGATATCCATGCTTTGGAAGGAATCTTTAGGGAATTGCTGGAAAAACTGCTAGCCAGCTGTGCCTAATTCCATAAGATTTGAACCAACTACCAAGTTTCAAATTCGACGACAACCTACAAATGGAAGAGAAATCAATGTCAATTGTTCAAAAAAAACATAATCAAACAAGACTCTTCTCCAAGGCACTTCTTCTCCTTGCTTGCCTCCACCTTCCACTTATTCCTCCCGATAATTTCCCAAAGAGCTCTTAAAGCAAGTGAGAAAGAAAGAGAGATCCCCCACTGCCGACTTTATAGATGAGAGTTGAGAGATTTTGACGAGCCATCCATGGTCGTCGAAAGGAGAGAGAACCAAAACCCTGTTGATCCAACATCTTCCATTACTGAAAGCGAGAGGGCAAAGGCACACCAATCAATTATGCAAGTGATGCATGTTTTATTCTACATGTGACATTGTTGGTTGCTGATAAAAGCAAACTGTTTACTTATTCTCGTATGAACAGACGTTAGATTCCTAATAGACGATTCCAATCTCAAGTAATACCGAGATCACAAAAAAATAAAAAAAAACTCATGTAATACCATACAACACAGAACAATTATCTCATGTACTACAAGTGATGCATCTTCCATCATCTGTTGCTCAACCTTTTGATACCTTTGATTTCTGTTTTGTTGTATGTAGTATAAACGGAATAAAGTGCAAAGCCAAGCTGCCAAACCCAAGTTAATTTATGCCAATGTACACATTCAACATTTATATAATTCTAATACCATACTAGACCCATTTCCTCTTTATCAAAGGTAAATTCTCTCTTGATAATCACAAAAAAGGAGGAAAATTCTCTCTCGCACACACAAGAGAGAAAGCGACAGGCAGAGAGAGAGACAGAGAGCTTCTGCGGACGGAAAAACAAGTACAATATAGAAAGCCTACCTGAAGCCCAAGCTCTTCATAGGCTTCTTCATGCCCACCAAATCAACAAAGCAGCACCAACCCTCGGGATCAATCAATATGATACAAAATGGTACCTTGAATCCACGAAGCTCTCAACATCCCAGAGGAAGGAACCAAAGGTCACAGCTTCCAATATAAGCCTCTTCAATCCAGTAAAGCTGATTTTAACAATTTCATCTTTAGATGAATCAACGGTGCCCTGAGGCGTGATGACGACCTCTGGCCTCCCAAATAACGCTTCCGTGTGCTTCTCAATGATGCTAAAGGCTTCCTTGGATCTAACGGAAGCAAATCTCTGAAGGGTTTCTGAATCCAGAGACATCACGTAGGTTCGCAAACGGCAGGGTTTGATCCTATCTGCGAACCCACTGGGGGCAAAGCTCACTGAAGTCCATGAAGATGCCTCGGAATGAGTAGAAGAGGTAGGAGCCGACGACGCCTCTGTCGATGCTCCATCGGTTGAGGAAGCCTCCTCATCAGATCCCCATGGCAGAGTCTTCATAGTCTTCTCGAGCTGGAAACGCTGGTCGACCCTCTTGAGGAAGTAACCGTACAGTATGGAGGCCGCATAGGCTTGCCCGACTCGAAGCTTGCTGATGGCAGCAATGGAGCTCGAGTCATCCGACCGACTTCCCAGTATAACTGACAAGTGATTCTTGATCATCTCGTAAGCCTCAGGGGAATGGAGCCTCTCGAACTTGTCTTCCGATGAGGGCCAGTGATCAACCATATTCTGATCATCTGAAGCCTGCGAGATTGATGGAACCAAGGAGACATCCGCATCGACGAACTTCTGAACCACCAGTGCGTACACTATTTCCTCTAACGCCTTCTTCCTCTCCTTCGCCTTGAGCTCAGCAATCCTCCTAGAGATTAACTAGTGAATTTAAAGAAGTAGTGGAAGAAGAAGAAGACGATGATGAAAAGGGTTCATTCTATACCGGTACAACATGAGATCAGTGCCTGTGGAGCTGGGCTCCTCCTGGCTATTCTCAGCCTCGCGATCCGTGAGAAGCTGCTCGAGCTGCTGCTCAACTGCGGCTGGAACAAGATGAGGATGGCTGAGGAGGATCTGAGCCAAAAACTGCCCGATTGGAGACTCCAATTGAAGTGGCGCTATGCGCGTAGAAGATTCTGAAGATCCGGAAGATGAATTCCAGGAAGCTCTAATCCCGCCTCTCTTTCTCCCCTTTGTTGTAAGAATCGATCGCCTCTCTCCGAGCTTAATTCCCGAGAACAAGCAGCAACCCTGCAATAAATCCGTCGACCTAATCAGCATAAAAAATGATAAATCCGAAACAAATTGAACTGAGTTTGACATCTGAACCTTCCGAAACTCTCCACAACGAATAGATCTTCCGTCGATAGACGGATGCTGTGCAGCAAGGAAGCAAGATCGAGGGGCAAAGTCTGCCGCTTTGGCGAGGAACTGAGAGGGTCGGAGGGCGCCAGCAGCTTCCATCGACATGACTGACGTCCGTCGGCGACGAAGAAAGCTTCAAGGAGGAGAGAAATCTGGATATCTCTGGTTCAGAACCCTAACAATAGTCTTATTTGGGAGGAAATTCACACTGCGAGAACTTAAACCGTAGATTTTGTGACAGTCATTCGTGTGACACCTGCATACGGATTTCATCGTCACGGTTCCACGTACATAATAATTTTTATCATATATATATTATAAAATATTTTTTATATATATATATATAATAAATTTGCTGATATATATATTATAATATATATCATACATAATAACTTTTATATCATATATATTATAATTATTTATTAAAATTTTATAATATATATGTGATAAAAATTATTATGTATGAGATATATTATAATACATATGTGATAAAAATTGCTACGTATGAGATATATTATGATACATATGTGATAAAAATTACTGTGATAGTGGGATCCACAAGTAGGTGTCGCACGTCGAATGGCTACCGCAAAATCTATGTGTTAGACTGTCCGACTGCAATAAATTTTCCACTCAAAGACCCGAGATTTGGAGCTGATAGGGATCCCATCGAGTCTGTTCAATTTGTTTTTTTCATCCTTAGTTGATGCCTAATTTGAACATAATTATTTTTTTTTAAAATAAATTAATTTATATAATTTTTAATACATTAATTAATTTTATTTAATATTTTCATAATTAATTAATTTTATTTTTTATCGTATATTTATATATCTAAAAAAATTTAAAAAAAAACTATGTCTAACTAAATCATTTCAAACTGGTTTATCACGATTAACATTTTTAATATTAATTGAATCAAATTTCTTATATTTGATTTAAACATAAGGTAGTTATATAAATAAAAATAATAAATATATATTATATAAATAAATTACATAACTTTAATTTTAAAAAATAAATTTAAGCAAAATTCAATCTCAATCAATCATAGTTGACCATAGCTCAAATTTTGCTCAATAAAATTTCAAATCATAAATATTACTCGTAATTTAGTATATCCAATTTGAAGCGAGACTCCCACCTCTAACTCTTTCTCACTTTCAAAACAATTATGATCGATACATAAATGTAAGATGGAATTGAAATATAACCATTAGATCGCACAAATATCGTGATTAGTAGCATTCTTCGTTAATTAGTTGAATATTTACAAGATTTCAAAAATTTGAATTTGGTGTATATAAATTTAGACTTTTTTTTTTTGACATTTTAGCCTGTAATTGAATTTCGAAAATTTGAATTTAGTGTAAGCAATTCTTTTCATACTAACTTCATTTGTATGAGGAATCATGTTTTTTTTGTGGGACTTCTTTAATTATAAAAATGCTACTAGTTCGAGAATTATTCATCTAAGGTAAAGTTTTAAAACTCGATTTCGATTTTGATGTCGGTCACAAGATAAAAATATTAATTTCGACAATTTCGATAGTTTTGGTAGTGTCAGTATCGACAGTTTTG
The DNA here is from genome assembly GCA_019297695.1 of Apostasia ramifera. Classification (NCBI taxonomy): domain Eukaryota; kingdom Viridiplantae; phylum Streptophyta; class Magnoliopsida; order Asparagales; family Orchidaceae; genus Apostasia; species Apostasia ramifera. The sequence continues at coordinate 34,962 of JAEMOT010003495.1, forward strand.
ATTTTTTTTTTATAAATTATTTAAATTTTGTAAATTTAAATTAAATTTTATAAATTTAAATTAAATTTTGTAAATTTAAATTAAATTTTGTAAATTTAAATTAAATTTATTAATGATAATCATTGGAATATTAGTTTTGGGGAAAAATGAATTTTTGCTGAAATTATCGAAACTGTCGAATTTCGACCGGAGCTGAAACTTGGTAGCTTTTTTGAATTGGTTTCGATCCAAAATTATAGAGTTTCAACAATTTCAACCGAGTTTTAAAATTTTGATCTAAAATTGCTTGTGTTACTCTTCTATTTCGCCCCAAGTAGTCATGCAGTTCTTTTATGTTTCATATTATTTTTAGGGTTTAACGCTTAATATCGAGCAGGTCCACTTTTTTAAAATAAACATCGGGGTCCCTGAGTTTTAATAAATTATCAAATAGTTTTTTTTTATTTTTTTCTTATTAAAATTTTTTAAAATTACCATTTTACCCCTGTCATTCTCTCTCTCCTCCCGATCCGGCACAGGCGCGCGGGCCCGCGGCCGCCGACGGTCCGACTGCCGCGACACGTGTCCACCGACGACCCTCACGCGTGCAAGGGATTGGGAGGACAGAGAGATGCGGAATCTCTCTCTCCTCCCGATTCCACGCACGTCGGATCGTAAGGAGATAGAGAGGGGCAGAGGTAAAATAATAATTTTAAAAATTTTAATTATAAAAAATTAAAAAGGATCCATTTGATATTTATTAAAACTCAGGGACCCCGATGTTATAATTTAAAAAATATGGACCTACGTGATATTTAGCCTTAAACTCAAGTACCCGGGCATAATTGCTCTTATTTTTATTATTTTGACTAGTTAATGAATTTTTAATATTAATTTTTATTTTTTTTGGTTCTACCTTTGAACATAAACTGATGGAATAGATTTGTGGTATGTATTCAGAAGTGAGATAATAGATATAAAAATAATATATTTGTAGCCAAACTAAATGAAGAATCTAGTGGATTGAATGCATTTTCTGCGTCAGAATAAATTTGTGGTTCAATTTTAATTCAAATTTGGTTAATGGTAATGAGTGCTTCACGGAGCTCGGAAGAATATTTTCTCTCGATTTCTGGAGAGTATACGTGACATACTTTGTAGCCACTAGTTACATGAGGTCAGCTGATGTGGCACTTGCAGGATTCATAAATAGGTCACAAAGTCATTGTACTACTGATGACTAAGTATAAAATTGCAGGGTAAGTAGAGCTCTATATGAACCCATCATTTAGTGAACAACTCGATATCCAGTTTAATAAAGAAATATTTATATTCGGTTTATTAATATTAAAAAATTTAAATATTATTTTAATTATTCAATTAGTAAATAAATGAGTGCAAATATAGTGACATTTAGTTTGTTAATATTTATGAATTTTCATATAAGACTTGTCAATATGCTCCATTATAAGGCTCAATATGATATTTTTTAGAGATAATTAATGACTTATTTAGAGATTTTAGTATATTTTATTTTATTAATCAGAAAAAAATCCTAAGTCATGCAATTAGCACGACGATGAGCCTATTTATGAATATATTTATGTTCTTGATAAAAATTTATTTATAATTTTTATGTTCGTGAACTCAAATATACAAATTTGTTTATGAACATATTATTGGCTCGCTAGCAAATCAGATGAAATAAAAAATATATATATTTTTTTACTCAGATTAATAGATCAATTTTGTAATTTAAAGACTAAAGAAATTCATATATACATATGACCAAATAAAAGAAATTCAAATTAATATTTAACTTAATAAATGTAAGTATCATGTGGGCTCTAACGTTGCAGCCTACAACCCTACTTCATAGTCATTCACAAGCTTGAATTACTCTTCTCTATTTTATTGATTTTACATTCAATATAATTTATAATAATAATATTTTATTTTATATTATAATATTAAAATATTTTAAAAATATATATATAATTTTTATGTTTAAAATAATTAAAATAATAATTATTTATATGTCAAAAGATTTTAAATATTGCATAACACTTCTATAAGATTTGAAATATAATATTTAAAATTTTGAATAATAAATTTTTTTTTGAGTATTATATATATATAAATGCCCAAAAATTATAGCACCCATAAACGTACCCAGCGTAAGGGCTCGTTAAAGAATCTCGGTAGCTTCTACGCGCCTCATCTCCCTCCGGCGAAATCGCTGCTCAAGCTACGGTATCGAGAATCATCCACGTCCCCTCAAGTATATGTGTTTCACCTTCCAGATCTTCCCGGCTGATCTTCATAATCTAGGTTGGTTTGTCTTTCTTCATCTACCTGCCTTTGTTATTGTTTTTTATTGCTTTTGCTTTCTCGAATCTGAATGAATTTGCTTATCAGTAGAGTTTTTCTCAGGTGCAGAAGTTAGTTTGGTTTCGTTTAAATCTGGATGCGCTGTAGTTAACCGGATTTTAACCTAAAGCCAACAAACACCGAAGGCGGATAAACCCTTACAATCAATTCCCGTTTATTGCGTGCCCGTGCCCGCCCTCGAGCGTTTATCCCTGTTGTTTTCGCCGGAAGCTGTTGCATCAACCGGAGAGTCGATTCTGTGCTCATCGCTGCTCCGGACTGCGGAAGGACGGCGTATTTGGAGAACCAGCAAGGTAAACTTTCAGTTCATGTAAAATTTGAATGAATGTTCAACTGCCTTATTTACTTTATTCCGTTAGGGTTTTTGTTAGAATGCTGATTTCGATCTTATCAGAAAGGTCTTTGGGAGTGAAGTATGACTTATGAAAAGAAGTTTCATTGGCATGCATTTCCATTTCATACGATTTATGTTGTAATTGAATAGGGGACTTTCTTGCTTTTGCCTGTTGTGAAGGTGATCTTGTAGGTGCTTCTTCTATGGGATTGTCATCTACGAGTACCAGTAATGAGGGGATCCAGATTTGCATTTTTGACTCAAGAAGAGGGCAGCATGAGGGCCAAGAGCTTGACAAGATATTGTTTTTCTATCCACCGGAGTACCCATACTCAGCACAGCTATCTGTAGTAGGACTTTGCGAAGGGATCATTACATTTACAAGGTACAATATCAAGATTTTTCTTTGTAACAGTGCTTTCCAGAGATTTCTTTTGTGGCATGACAAACATCAGCTTAGGTCTTGTTTGGTTGAAGGAAAAAATATGATTAGAAAAAATTTTGTGACTTTTTTGAAAAATATGTATAATGTGAACTAAAGTGTTAATAATATTATTAATTGTATTGGACATGAAATAAAGTTAATTGATTTTTGAAAATTGTGTTGGATGTTAATAAAGTGATTGTTTAATATTAGAGCTTGTGTAAGATGAAATATAAAATAAAATTTAAATTTTCTTTAAATAAATTAAACTTTTTAGCTATAGCTAAAATAACTATTTGCCAAATTAGACAGAGTTTAATTTCTCCTCCTTCAGTGAGTGGTGGTTTCCCTTCTTATTATATTTTTTGTATTTTACTTCTTGATACTATAATTTTTTCCACCTCACTTATAAATTGTGATGGTAGTGTAATTCAAATATGAGATCTCCTGTTACCTAAGCAAGTTCTTTCTCCACTGGGTTAGTAGAACACTGTCCCTTTTATTATGTACTTAAAACATAGGTTTTATTGATTTACATTCTAGAATAGTTTACTTGCTAGGATTCTATCCATTGACAGAGAAAAATCATTGGACTAGCATAGCTTTTGTTTTGGTATTCTCTAAGCTGCAAGTTTCCATGCCAAGAGAATTATTCTCAAACTCATGTTTTGCCATTGTGCCAATTTTCGGTCCTGTCACAATCACACTGGCTGTCATATCCCCTAAAACATTGTTTCTATCACAAACTATTTTTGTGATTTTTACTATTCTATTAGTTGAACTTTCTTTGTTTTTTGATGCATTCTTCATTTTGCTGGTGGTTTTCTTGCTTGATCTTTTCTCTATTACTTTATTAAATAATTAATGTGGACAATGGCACTTAACAATAATTTTTTACAGAATTTTTTCTCCAGAGACTGCTTGTGAGGTCATAGAGGCTGAAAGACACTCTCATGTCTTCTGCCAGCCAGAACCTGATATATGGTTGGTTATGGTATGTAATTTTTTCTCAGTATTTGAGTGTTTCATATAATGATGCGGGATAAATAAAATTTAAAGTTTATAATCAACAAAATTAAATAGAAAATTATTTTAAATTAAGCACATTTTTTTTTCTAAAATATAAATGTATGATAAGAAAAATGTTAATCCTGCAACTTAAGTTATTTTAAAATTAAAATTGAATTGGATCATCTGATAAAAATTCAATAGATCATACGATTAAAATTAAGTTATTTTATTAATTTAGATTAGGACTAATTGATTAAAATTCAATAGGTTAGATCTGAGGTTCAAAATTGAATTAAGCATCTCATAGAATAAGTACCAATAGTAATTAAATCTCTTAAATTGAAATTTAATCTTTCAAATTAGAGCCAAACAAAAAAATTAAGTTGATTTATATAACGTATTGAAATCAAATAATTATAATTAATAAGATTTAGGAAGGAATTATATCTTATGAAATTTCGGAGTTCAAAGTCGTATTCAAATCAACTTGAGCTAAAGGGTTTGTTCACAATCTCTTAACTTAGGCAATGAGGATAGATTTTACTGAAGATGGCTCATATCATCATCCATTATAACCTAAATTTTATATTCATGATGATGTAAGATCTCCTAATTTAAGCATGGGCTTCTGTTGGCTTTGTGCGGGACACTTGAGCGAGGCACTCGTGTTTGCAAGGACACAGTGTGGGTGAACCGACTTGTAGGACCAATCCAATCGTGTGTAGAGATCTGTAGGTGCAGACAAATCGCGCGATTTTTGGTTAAAGGCTTTGCGGATGAACTCTGTGAATTCTAGTGCATGTGTACAAGGCAGTTTGCACAGTTTGTGCTCGGGTTGAATGCGACGCGAAGCAGAGGTCATTTGCTTCTGGGCAGATATCTAGTCATCATTTGGCTAGCAAATGGCATATGATGGAGCAATGAAGGAGAGAATTCAAGCGCATACAAAGAAAAGCAATGAGAGGGCTAAGGGATAAGTAGAGAGCAGAGGATTGTGAAGGATTTTTTTTAAGCTTCAATAAAATAATTAAGTTATTGAAGGGTTCTTACCTAAGACTAACCTATACCCTTCCCTATCTAGGATGTTAATTCTTTAGGTGGAGTCTAGGATGGCATTTAGAAACTCAAATTTTATTTCATTCATTACTAGCTATTATAATACTAGGCAATCATTTTATATACAGATCCCAAAATATGATAATTATGAAATAAAATTTAATATAAAAAATACATTTCAAATATAGTCATACTAAATAAACAATGCACAATAATTAGAAATAATGGTGAATATCTTGTCTTTCAAATCAACTGTCAATTTTGAACAAATCCAATTTATATCATAAAATAATCAATGAGCCCAATAAAATTCAATGTGGCATTGAATTGATATGGAAGGAATCGAATACATGTCATCATAGTGTCTCCACCAACTATCCCTGGGTTGGAGAAACTTGACCTCGTCATGTATGGGTTGGTCGACTCATGTGTCTTTAAGTGGGTCGGATCAACCTAAAGTAGGCCTCGCCATTTCTTCTGAAAAAAGTAAAAATTCCCACCAAATTAAATATTACTGATAATTAAATTCAATTGAAAATTATCTACTCAACATGGATTGATTTGATTAAGTATTAAAGTGGATTTTGACTGTGGATACTCATGGGTGTAGCTTCACTCAAAAAATAAAAGGCTAAGGCCTCACTAAATATTACAGTTGCGCCCTTATATTCACCAGATCTGAAATATTAAAATTTGACTATTCTTATGATCTAGTGATAAAAATTCAATTTATTCATTTAGAGCAATTTAATTAAAATTCTTAAATAACTTAAATTTATAGATTTGATCTCAGAAAATTTATTGCCATAAATTATAATAATTGACCAATTTTACTAATTTTTTTATTTAATTTAGTAAAAGTAAATAACTTAAAAAAAAAAATTATAAACTCATACAATAACCTAGTATGAAATACAAATGGGAATGCAGAATTAGGCTGTCTAACATACGATGATCAAAGAAAATTAAATGCATGTAGACTCAACCATGACGCTACTAATTTTTATCGAATAACTCAGTTTGATTATCGGTATAGGTGGCAAGCTAGGGTGATGATTGACGTGATTTCTAATATGTGTCATAAAGTCATTTAGAAATAAATGGCGAACCAAATAGCACTCCAACTAGAAGTTCAGATGACCAGCCACTCAGTTTCTTAGGATATTTGCAAGTATCGACTCTTTTCCACTACTGATTCTAGATTGTATATAAGTGTGCTTGATCAAACTGACCTTATTAATCTCACTATGATTATGACTTATAATTATCTTAATGTGTTCTACTATCTTATCACCATATTTAGATGAACCAAGAACCTCAGTCAATTCTATGATCAGTTTTTTAGCTTGTTTTTCGCAGTCATGCTTATAATTATTCTCTTTCTCATATTTTTTGTATTTTCGACCAAGTCAGAATATGCAACATAAATTGAGATAAATAAATGTGTAGCATTTTCTTTTATTTGAAGTATGAAAGTTTTAGGACATTTTTTCGTGCTTTCTTTCAAATTAGGTGGGCTTGTAATGTTGATAAGTATGCCTATATAGTAATTTATCGTCATTCTTTGAAAGAGGTAGACTAGTGATCGTAAGTGGAACCACTATAGGACACTCTATGATGTCTTTCTCAAGGAAGGTGACCTAGGTATAAGAAATGGTGAGACTCACGGGATTGCCTCTTTAAGGGTGGGTCGAATAGCAAGGTTCTCTTTTAATACTTGTATGACCCTTTTTGAGGTAAGGACATTTTTTTTGTAATTTTAATTGAAGCATGTCCTATGTCTCAATCGGTTTTAACCTGCAATGTTCTAAGAGACACTCAACATAGTTGATATAAATTTGGGCTTGCATTGTAAAGTTTAATTTTGCAAATCTTTCCTAAATTCTGAGATGTCACACTACTCAAAATAAAAATTCATAGATGCTTTTCACTCTAGATATGCATTTTGATCTAACCAACTATTAATAAGTTGCCTTTATGACATTTGAAATTTTGTAAGCCACATGTTTATTGCTCATGCTACAGTCATTTTTTTACATGTTTAAGTTTACAGACTAACAAATGCAGTTTTATGTTCAATTAAGAATTAAAACAAATTTTATAAGTCACCTTTTTACACAGTTCTGCATTTGTTTGTAAACAAGGCTGTTTGTTTTTGCTTTGATTGTTAGCAACAGTAGACATCTTTTCCTTGATCTTTCACATGCAAAACAATTTTCTGCAACCAATCTTTTCATACCTTTGTTGCTTATGACATGCAACATGTACAATTACTTCTTCCTCGTTGTTTTAGTTGAGGAGAAATGATTTTTTGGATCTTCAGGTTGTTGAAAAAGGCAAGTATACTGAAAATGCTTGGAGATCTGCTGCATTGCAAGGAATTTTAAAGGAAATACACTCCCTTTTTATCATGTTCCATGGTTCCCTTCGGGCTTTACTTGATAAACAACCAAGTGGTGAACTTGCTCGTACACTTTTGTATTTGTTTGTCATTGATTACTTGAATGGTAAGCATCATTTTGGTTATTTAAACTCCCTTTTTTTGTTCATTTCGACTTTGGTATCTTTATCCCATCTATTGTTCCTGTATGTCCTTTTAATGTTTTGGTATTTGATTTCTTTGTTGTTTTAAGAACTTTGGATTTGCCTATAGCCAAACTATTTTCTTGGAACAGATTTTGCTACTGGCAAAAAGATACAGTTGCCTTCCTTTCGTGAATGTTTGAGGGAGCGTGGAACTGTTCAAATGCTGACAATATCAAGAGAGATGGCAATTGAAATTCAGGTATCTTCTGTTTAATATTAAAAAGTTTCTGCCATTGTGGATCTTGAAATTTCTGAAAACTTAACCTATTTGTCCTGTTTTTTACTTGGATGGAATGGATGTTTACACATTCATGTATTTTTATCATTTATTTCTCTCGATTGTGTGCTGAATCATATTTTATTTGAAGCTCTTGCTAACTTTTATATGAATATCTTGTTATAGGTTTTAATGAGTAAAGGTATTTTCTTCTTATAAAAATTCTGCATTACAAAATTATCATTATAATGCAATGAGTTTCGTTTTTATTGGTCACTTTGTGGTGTAGATAAATATTAGAGTCCTGATTTTCATAGAAAAATATTACTGGGAAAGAGAAATGCTACTTTCCACTTTAATGTTCCATGTCATTCTGCATACATGCGGATGTCCCTGCCCTAAGTGCTTGGCTGCATGAATTTATTGTCAAAATTGAAATGAAAAGTTGTTTTAATTAAAATCAGGCATCTCAAGGGTAGTTTTTAAGTTTTTGCAGAAATTGGTTTTGTCCCAATTTTGCTTAGGGCTTCATAGCAAGTGCTTGTTTTCTATACCTGACACTTGATTTGGTACATTTACGATTATGTGTCTTGTGAACCCCTGTGCTGTTGTCTTTTGGCAATATTGAAAATTTAGCCGATTTCTTGCATGATCTGTAACAGTATTTAATTTGTGCACATGCTGCAGTCTTTGGTTACAATTTTGGGATCCCCATGTGGCGGATATACATCTTACGACTCACTCATCTTATTCCAAGACCTACTGGTTTCTACAACACTATCCCCTGTACGGTTTTTGTCTCTGCTGATATACTTGAGAATGTGTGCAGTATGAAAATGACGTAACTTTATTTGATTTATGTAGGATGACACAGCAAATTTGTTCACATATTCTGTTATGAGGTTGACTGCACATGCTTTATCGTCAACCACAAGTGCAAATTCTTGGTCTTATTTAACGAAATCAAAGTTTGCATCCAATGTTTCTACAGCATCTGGTTCACCAATTTCTGTATCCGCTGTTTCTGATGGCTCACAATGCACACCTTGTGACACCTCTTCTGGCGGAGAACATGGATTATATACTGTGCGGCGTCCTTTACAACGTGACAAATGGTCCAAAGGAGGAGATGGCTTTCTTGTCACTGATCTGCGAGGTGCCGAAATTGGTGGTTTTTTCCCCCAAAATCCATTGGTGCGGCTTCAGCAGTCAGAGGAGTGCATGTATCTTTGTGTTTATCAATACAAGAGCCTGACTATAGTTGTCCTCATTCCCTTGTCTTCTTTAGTCAATGGTGAAGATGATGTAGCGTTGGTGAAGCAGCAGCTTCTGGAAACTGTTAAGTAAATATACTTCAGCATCTTATTTTTGTTTTTGTTGCTACCTTTGTTCATCTTTCTTGAAAAATCGTATGTGAGTGTTGGTCTATGCTTGCATTTTCTGTGAAATTATATTGATGCATATTTCTACATGAGTTCGTGCTTTATGACTGATCTGTTTATCATTAACATTTATATCCGTTAATCTATTTAGGCATCACAAAAGATTGCAAGCATCGAGGAGAAGCTATCAAGAGGATGGGGTGGAGAAAATGCATATCATGTCAGCGGTTATCGCTATTTGATTATTGATGGCGATCAAAATATTTCAAGGGCTTCTCCACCTACCAAAGTCACTACGTTAAGCAAGGTTGGTCTTTTCCGTCATGACATCTAACGTTCGATCTACTATATTGAAGATGGAAAGCATTCTCTTGTTGCTTTGATGTTTTGACAATTATGCTTGTAATCCTTGTCATTTGCCTGGTTAAGTTTTCTGTCTATTGCTTTTCTTACAACTTCCTTGTTAAGTTTTCTGTCTTTATGGCTTTTCTTACAACTTTCTTTTGCAAAGTGGGGGAACTAATCTCAAAATGCCCAGATGTACGCATTTAGTTCTTGCAAAAATGATGATAGTGGCTGGTAGACGAGATGGTGCTTTACTGCTTTCTAGTAATTGTTCTGAGGAATCTTAAACATACCACCTTATTGTCCATAATTAATATTTGCCAACTCAAATGATTGGTTAGTAAGAAATAAGCAGCTAATGAAAATGAGCACCTAGGCACTGAGAGCTTTGATCTGCAACAATTTACCGCTTTTTAAGCCCTCAAAATTGATCCTTGCTGGTGCTAGAAAAGTACCTGATGCATGTCAACGCTGTTACTACGTTTAACTCGAGCTCTTTTGCGGCTTCTTCTAGACTTGAAATTCTTCACTGAGGGTCTATTTGTTTGGCAGGTTAAAATTAACTTGGTTTAATTTTAAATAGGCATATCACATCACACATAAAATTTAATATTAAAAATTAAATATATTTCACATCATACATATAATTTAAAATAAAATATTAATTTTATTTCACATCCTACACACAAACCAAAATAATAACTAATTTATATCATATCCTTCACATATCTCAATATAATAACTAATTTTATTTCACATCATTCCCAACTTTCAATAAAAAATATTTTCATCCAAGCTTAATTAAACTTTGCAAACAAACAGGCTCTAAGTAATAGCGTTTCACTTAATGTGAGTTTATTTTGATAATCTTATAGAAGGCTTCTACATTATGAGTTTATGTTCCTGGTAAATATTTCAACTACATGAATCTTTTTCTAAATTATTCAAACACAATTATAATTATTTTTGTGAATAATGTAAACTATATCAAACATTACATTATTTTTCTATCATAATTCTTGCCTACATTAACACAAGCCTTTGGTTTATCAAAAACATGGTAATTGCTCGTTAAAGCATGATTGTTTACACTAGGGGTTGCGATGAGTCTAAGAAGGCTCGAGAGAAGGAAAGATGGGCACCCGGAAGAAAGGCGGGGCCCCTCTCCATCAGTGATGGAGGGCCAACTATAGGAGGGGTAGATTGTAGATACAGTAATAAAGGATGTCGCTCATCTTGAGGCAGGTAGAAGCTATGGTGGCAGCAAGGAGAAGGGCGGGCAAGACTCGTCTTCTTCCATGACTAGGGTAAGGAGCAGGGTTAGCGAAACTCGTCTTTGATGACTAGGGCAATTAGCAAGGAAGTGGTATGGCCCTTATAGCTATAGTGGAAGATGACCCAAAGGTGATTGGTAAAGATCAAAGCCAACACAAGAAAATGTTAGGTGCTGCTTCTTTTTCCCTGAACTCTAGTGTAACACCACCGGAGGAAATTTTCATGAATGTTGATGGCGTGTAAGAGGAGGTGGATGATGTCCTCATGGAGCAGTAGCTCTGCTTTTAGGGAGGAGAATACATTAGGCTTGGCATCTATTGCTAATGGAGATTAAAATGAGCTGAGAAGAGACTGAATCAGTTGGCAAACAATTCCTGCACTCCCATGGAGGAGGCAAAGGCACAAGGTTGAACGAGTGCTCGAGGGAGGCCCCTAAGTAGCGAAGGGGGTTGAAGATTTGATTTCTCACCACATTCAAATGGTGATGAGCAAGGCTGAGGGAAGAAATGGATCCTAAACACCCTGCAATCCTAGGGGGTGCCATATGTCTATGTGATGATTACCATATGTATATGTTCCAAGCTGGGAAGCAAGTCATTTATATATCATTTGAAATCATATCTGTCATGAACTCTTTTGACCTGTCATCTGCATTTTTTTTAATAATTTACAGTGTAAAATATTAACAATATTTGTTTTGGTCGTAGGAGTCCTTGCTATCTTTGAATAGACTAAGGGAAGAAGTTGATTTAGAGAAAAGAAGATCAATGTTGGATAACCCAGAGCATGAAAAGGATTTCGAAGCCTGCATTAGAGCTAGAAACAATGCTTGGGTTATTGCCAAGATTTCAAGAGGCAAAGAGCTTTACATGGTCCTGGAGAAGGCCAGTGAGACACTACTTTATGCTGCTGATGCGGTAGAGAAGTTCAGCAACAGGTGAAACATTTTTGCATCTTTTTTTCTCTGTAAACCAAAAATGTCTCAGTTTCTTAGATCCTTATAATTCTCTTATTTTTGTTTTGTTTTTTTTTCTTTTTTTAACATTCTTAATGTAAAAATAGCTATTTAGCAAGGTTATGTTTTGGGGGGCTATTTAGCCTCAGAATTGGCATTTGAGAAAAAGACCAAAAATGTGCCTTCTGAAATAGAACCTTTAACTTATATTTTAAAAAAAAAAAAAAAGTACATTTAACTTGCGTAACTTAATCGCCTCAGCTACGAACGAGAAAATTTTATTCTTTACCAAGCAATTTCCATAAATTACCATTTGCAGTAAAATTGATTTTGTTTGCTTTCATTTTATTGCTCTTTATGATCTATGCAGATATTGTGAAGGAGCATTTTCGTCAGACTAAGGCTCAACTCTGCGTACAAGGGCCTTCTGCATCGGAAGCTTTGGTAATCTGTATTTTCTGTCTTACACTATATATGAGATAATGTATATATGATATATTTGAATAGGCTCACATTACTAAGGCTAGCTATCATTCTAATGACTGAGCTTTTATGACGAAGTTAGCCATGTGCTAGTCGTTTCTTGGTCGGACTGCATTTCGCAAGATACTTGTTGAGGTTGATGTTAGGTTGGTATCAAATCATAGTACATGTTCAAAATTGTGAAACAAATCCTGCACTAATTGTTGGGATACAGCTGTTGATGATGACGGTCATGCAACGTTTGATTGAGTGTCTTACCTTCGTCTTCTGGTGATCTTTTCTCGTCTCTGGATGGAGTTAGATTTTCATCGAGAGTCTTACCTTCATCTTCTAGTGACTTCTTCTCATCTCTCGAATCCATGTTAGCATAGCTATTGCCAGATTTTTCTTCCATGAATTTTTTTTTTTCATTTGGTTTTAGGCAAGTTGTAGGATATTTTATTATGAAGAAATACAATGATACAGAAATGTATTGTGTAAACCAAAAATATACCATTAAAACAAGTTGATAACGTTTTAGTTAAATGAATGGGTGTGCTTAAAAATAGAGAATTTACATTTTGGTGAATTGCATTTGGGTCCTCATGTTTGGGTCCATAGAGTTTCCAAAATGCACTCATTTGTTTCTATGATGTTCATTTTGGCCCTTTCGGACTAGAAAATAATTGTTATGCTCTCTCAATTTTTTTGAAGTTGAACAAATTTTATTTCATAACTGATAATGATCTAAAAGAACAAAGTCGGGTTTAGATGTTGGATTGTCGACTAAATTATTTTGAAAACAGATCGGATTCATTTCTTATCTTCCTATTTATAATTTTTCAATTTCCTAGTTTTTTATTTTTTATTTCCAAAGTTAAAACGTTGCTAGTTATGAATGAATTATGGAAAGTTATATTTGGAAATAATAATATATAAATTAACAAAAGTAGCATATTTTAGGTAGCGAATTGTCTTTTTTGTCTCGTCCGGCTTTCTCGATGGTCATCAATCATTTCAATTTTTTTTTAAAAAAAATCCAATGAAAATGTAATTAAACAATTAAATGAATAAGTTTGCAAAAACATAATATGATTTATATAAATTTTATTGACTACTATAACGATGAGTTTTTATGATATTTGAAATGAGAAATTCTTTACGTTAGGAGCTTGAACACATAAAAAGTAATTATATTCAAAATAATTTAATGTAATTTTTTTATAGAATTTAATGTAAGTTTGCTGGTGGAGTAAATTTGGAATCCAATTTATTGGGCGTCTCCACTTTTTTATAATATATAAATAGCTCGTTAATCTTGTGATTTTATTTGGTTTTGATATTTTAAAATTATCAGTCAGGTTTCTCAAATTTATCTTGCATTATAATTAGGTTTTAATTAGGTCTCTGAGATTAATTTATCTTTTTTATCTGATTCATTCGGATAAAAATTGTGTATATTAATTAAAAAAGTTGATAAAAATGCCGTTCCTCTTTCTCCCTTCAATTTAAATTACATATTTGTTTTCACATACTTCAAGTTTTAAAGTTTTTTAAAATTTATGATTATAAAAAATTGAAATTTATATTATTTGATGTTAAATCATCCCTTTATATAACTTAAAAAGATTAAATTAATTAGATTATTTATTCTCAACCTTTAGAAAATTTAGATTTTAATTTTATCTTTTAGCTTTATTATCTAACTTAACTTATGGGTAATAAGTTTTTATAATTTGTAATTTTAAATTTTAAAAATAAACTAAACAATTATACTTTAATTGTCTTTTTAAAATTTTATAAAATTTTAAATCTAAAATTATAGCTTTTAAAACGGCATTCTTTCTTTTCTAAAAAAAAAAATACATTCTCTTTCTAGGAGACTAAATTTTAATTAGGTATAAAAATTAAATCTAAAAATTATTATTTTTATATAAAATTAATTTTGAATTTTAGATATAAATCTCCTTTCTATCTAATTCAACCCATCTAAGTTTTTTAATGAAATAATTTTGTTAATTAATTATTTAACAAATATAAGAAAAAGAATTAAAAGGAAAAGGAAAAGGAAAAAAAAAGTTCAAGCTCCGGACTGCTGAGGCGTGGCGGCCGATGATGCCGCAAAGTTCCGAATGCTTATTATGACAGTGCGAATTTCCGCATAATCACTCTTATGCGACCTCCGAAATTTGCAAAAAGTCGTGATTAACGTTCACGGATTTTAGTGGATTTTCGGAAAAAAATTTCACCGCATGATCGCAAAAAGTTAGCCTGCGGAAAGATGTACGCTGGCTAGGCCTGTCAACGGATCGAATTTGGATCGGATCGACCCCAACCCGAATCCAAATTCATGAACCACGGATTGGGTCAATCATCGGATCGGGTCATAGTCAACCCGGATCCTTTCGGATTGAAACCCGGATCGGGTCGGAACTCGGATTTTTGGATTTGATCCATTTACTAAGATTGCAAATAATATACACAATCACAAAATTCTCAAAATTAAGCAGAGAAAAAGTTGAGATAATAAGATAACTAGCTTAAAAAATCACCTCAAAGAGATTATGAAAAATAAAATAAAAATAAAGTCAGTAAGAATAAATAGTTATTCAAGACAAACTATTAAGAAAATAAAAAAATAGATGAGCAGACAGAACAGATGAAGGAAAAATAGATAGAATAGATAAACAGAATTCATGGTTTCTAAACTACTAAATTGACGAAGCTATATTTTCAAGCTAATAAAGATATTCATATTCATAGCAATCTAAAATATGATCAAATACTAGTATTTCTGAAGATGATATTAAATTAAACTAGAATAACGTAAAAAATATTAAAGCATTATGTCTACAAAAAACTAGAAAAACTCTTATATTGATAGCAATTTCAAATAGTCTTAAGCATCTTTAATATCTTCAATTTTGATCTTCCATGCCTTCCTTCATGTTCTTTTTCTTTTTTAAAGTTTGTTTCTTTACACCTTCAGCTTTGCTATTAATTTAATTTTATGTGATATAAATTTTACTTAAATATATGATCAATAAAAATAATGATATGCAATAGTTAATATATGTGGAAATTTACTTAATAATATGAAATAATTAAATATGTAAACGGGTCGGGTCATTAACGGATCGGGTCAATAGTAATCCAAATCCAATCCTTTTAAATATAATCGGAGCGGGTTAGTAAACGGATCGGATTGACGGATCGAAAAAAACTCCATTTGGGGGGTTAATTGGATCGGAACTCAGATCGGATCGGATCATGATCCGATCCATTGACAGGCCTAACGCTGGCTAAGTCGCTGGAATTATGAGACTACTGTAACCCTATATTTAGATGGCCCAATTATTAATAAGACTTTATAGTTTACTCATAATTATCTTTTGACCTATATTTTTTAAAATCATACATTTAGGTCCCCATTTTAAAATTATAAGGACCTGCTAAGTCTTTCTTTGCTTTGGTTTATTTTCAGGCCTAATTTTAAATTTCAGAGATCTACATAAAAATTTTAAAAAATATAAATCAAATCGTACTTATAGATGAACTATGTGAACTTTACAATAATTTACAGTTTCTTTAAATTTTCATGTTTTTCTGATAATAATTAAGGTATATTATTAATATTTCAACTTCAGTTTATGATTTTTTACTGATAAATCCATATAATTATCCTGCTATTACTTTAAGTACCTTCCTCTATTATTTTCTCTAAAATTTTAATTTTTCCTTCGAAGATCATTAAACTTTTAAACATCACTCTTTGATTTTTTTTAAGCTAAAACCATAAATAGAACTCTAATTCATTTTTAATTAATTATGTTAAATTTAACAGTTAAATTATCATTTAAAAATTTAAAGTACATATTTAAATATTACAAAAAATATTTTTAATTGTTATTGTAACCAAGATTTTAAAACAGGACCGGACCAGCCGGTTCACCGGTCAACCGTGAACCGGTTGGCTGACCTATTCTATTTGACCATTACATCTATTGAAAAGAGAGTTTTAACTATTTCACAATAATGCAAATTTCTCGTAATTATAGTATTGTTCAAACTCGATCATATTTAATTTGGTTTGAACTTAACTCGATTTTTTTATGGTTCGAAATCAGCTCACTAAAAAAAACCAACAGAATACTTGTATAATTATACATATGTTTGATTTTCAAATATATATTAAAATGTTATATATAGATAAATATATAAAATATATATTGGAAAAATTTAAAGTATATATTAAAAAAAACTTCATATATAAATAAAAATATAATAGCTATAAATTTAATTAAAAAAATAATATATAATATATATTATATGTAAAATAAATTTTTAAATAAAAAAAAAATAAAAAATTTAACTTGATTCAACTCAAAATCAATTAGAATTTAGTTGACTCAAACTCGACTCATTATCAGCCCTAAGAATAGCAACCACAACCTGCTATCAAATAATACTCCATGTCAAACTACAATAATCCTGCAAAAAAAACAAATAAATGAACAAAAAAAACACACTTGCACTCAATATCTAAGAATTAAATAGATTGTAATTACGAGTTTTTGAAACCCGGAATGCAAATTTTTGTAATTATGATACGAGAATTTCTATGTATAAAGTATTTATTAAAGATCTAATAAGAGTGTAGAATATATAACGCAGACATATATGAATAAAATAACTGTCATAAAAATCAAGATATTAAAATAAATGACTAAGTATACATGAAAAAGTAATATAAAAATAAGTAATATTAGAGTAATCTCAACTGAAGATAAACTCAAAGAAAATTGACTTAGATAATTTAAATATATATTATAAGTTACTAAAAGTTTCAGTAAAATAAATTAAGTAATTAGATCTCACTCATATAAAAAAAAAATAGAGTGCAATAAAAATGAATGATTCATATAAATAGCGCAAACTAATGAGAATAAAGGATTGCATATTGTTGTAGTTATTGTAAGAGTTAATCGACCTGAGTACATATTAAATTCTATAAAATTTCGCTATTATCTACTATCAAAACCAATGATAAATCTCAACTATAATTAAAAAAAAAAAGTTACTTAGCGAATTGCAACCATCATCAACAAACTCCAAAGAATTTTCTCACAACATTTTACCACCACTTCAATCATCAATTTCGATATCCTGCACAATTAATCACAGGTAGAAATTTTAGAATTTAATTTTGTAATGAACAAAAAATTAATTCAATCTGCAAAATTAATTCATTCAAAATTTTAAGTAAATAGGATAAAAGGTAATTAAAAAATTACTAATTCAAATTAGAGCTCAATTCGTTTTTCAATAAATTGATGTACGCAAACTTAGCACAAGGTAAGACGGGTTCCAATTTCTCACATTTTCTCCCACCAAACAACGAAACAAGTTTCCTAAGTGACAATCAATCTATGGGTGAAAGGCAGTAGAAAATTTTAGTTTGATGCTTAACAAGTGCCATAAGGTCTTCCAGAAATAACTAGTGAATTTCGTATCTCTATCAGATACCATCAACTTCGATAACCCTTGCAGTTTGACTACCTTATCGAAAAAGCAAACGAGCGATTCTAGATACATCTGAAATTTTGGAACAGAGTAGAAAATGTGTTATTTAGAAAACCGATCAACCACGATACAAATGAAATTGTGTTTGTCAGCAATCTTTGGTAAACCGAGAACAAAATCTATACTAAGATTTTGCCAAGGATAATCTGGCACGAGTAATAGTGTATAGAGTCTAGTAATCTGCTTTTGTTGTTTCACAATAGTAAGGTTCGACACTAGCCAACTATACGCCCGATATTTCTTTTAAGGCTCGGCCAATAAAATTGGCTATCTACAGCCTTAGTAGTTTTATTTTGGCCAAAATGATCGGCTGATCTACCTACATGTAACTCCCTAATGAGGAAGGTTCTAACATATATTTGTTGTAAACATAGTCTATGATCACGAAAAAGATAATCATCTTAAACTCCCTAAATTAACTGTAACATCCCGGTAAAATTTAAATTTAGATTTTTGATTAATTTAATTTATTATGATGAAATTAATTTTTATTTATGAGATTAATTATTTAAAATTGAATATATAAAATATTAAATATTTGTTATACGATTTAAAATTCAAAATGGCTGAAATTAATAATTAATTTAATTAAATCGAATTACTTAAAATTCAAATCTAATGAATTTAAATACCCATTAAATATCCATAACTACCTCCTTAAATTAAGGCTAAAAAAATTACAGAAATACCCCCAGATTATTATTTAGAGAAAGAAATAGCGTTTCTCACCCAAAACACAGATTCAATTTCTTCCCCTTCCATAACCGTCACTGGCCTAGAGAGAGGAGAGAGAAAGTGACGAGTTGGAGAGAGAAAGTCATGCGTTGGAGAGAGAGAGAAGCCGGATCTCCCTCAAAATCGACGATTCTTCTTCATCTTCTTCTCGATCTACACGTTTTCTTACGTTTTTTAACTGGATCTAACAATTTGGAGTGATCTTTTCTCTTCGGATCTCAAGAAAATCTAAGATCATGGTGAATTCGAGGTAGGTTCTATCTTAACATTGCCCATAAAAATTAAATTTAGAAAATTAAATGAGTATTTTGGAGAATCTAATTCATTTTCATGAGATTTAATAAAAATTCTTATAGTATTTAATTATATATGCGTGCTGCTGGAATGATTGCATCAAAATTATAATTATTATGTTAATTAATCCATTCATTATGTTGATTTTGATCTGGCTTGCATAACCGCCATTGTTCATGACTACTGTTCATTCATTTTTCTTTTATAATTTCTGTTATATGCTTTCTATGAAAAAAAAAGAGACACGAAGACAGTAAATTATTAATTATATGATTATCAAAAATTTATTTAAAATATTATTTTATATTATAATTTCTGAACAGTTTGTCGATAACTTGGAATGCTTTGCATATAGTGTAGATATCGCCCTAAATCTAAATTGGACCACAAAAAGGGTTGATCGTTCCTTAAATTTCTCCTTATAATCAACTTGATGTAAAGGTCATAATTATTTATAATTTGAGGATTGATTGAATTGTGATTTTTATGAGTACTACAAACTTTATTTAAAATTTAATTCGAGTACCTAGGATTATTTAACTGCAAACATATATTTGTTTTTTTTATGTGACACTCACGAGAAGGGCAAGTGCATGGGCTTGCGTGAGTAAATAAATGTACAGATTTATTGTCATACTCGATGAGACTAATTGATATTTGGATAAGTGTATGAACTTGCCAATTTAATAAAATATAATATAAGAATTATAACACGACAATGGATTAAATTTAAATGTGATTTCTGTGGGATTACGCACCTGCCTTAGCTCGAGCATATGATATGATATTTGGCGCGATGACGTCCATTGACAGTTTCCGACTGTCATGGGGGGTGATGATCCCCAAAGCAGATACGTGTCTGCTGTGGATACGTGTCCACTAGAGGTCCTCACGTGATATTTGGCGCGATGACGTCCATTGACAGTTTCCGACTGTCATGGGGGGGGATGATCCCCAAAGCAGATACGTGTCTGCTGTGGTTACGTGTCCACTAGAGGTCCTCACGTGATATTTGGCGCGACGGCGTCCATTGGATATGCCTACGGAGGGCTATTCATGAGGGGTGACGATCCCCAAAGATGTAAAAGGCAGCTGAGGCGTAGTACGAGAAATCACGGGCCCAAAAGATAAAAGTGAAATTAATAAAAAAAAAATTTACACGTTACTTATAGTTTTATCATTTCTATTTACATGTTGATATGATATTTTCTATGCAAATCATGATATGTTTGTTTAATATTACTGTTCACACTGTGCTATGTCATTTCTTTATCTTACATGCATGCTTAATTGTAAAATCTATATAATACATGTTTAATTATTTGTCATTCTTATTATATCATGTAAATATGCTATTATTATTATTATTATTATCGTCATTATTATTATTATTATTATTATTATTATTATTATTATTATTATTGTTTAATATTTTTATTTAAAGGCTTTGTTAGTGTACAACCTACGAGTCTGTTCTAACAGACTCTGTCACTAACGTGGCAGGTACTGGAGCACTTGATCACAGGAATGGGGAGAATGTCGGTCAAGAGAAAAATTAGTTTATTGTCTTATTTCCTAAAGAGTGACTATTTACTTATGTGTTCAATTGAGACTTTAGAAGCTCTGCTTCATTTGGTTTAGTTGAATATTTAATTCTATTCTAAGTTATAGTATTGTGAACTATTGTTGATCTATTTAGTTTTCTTCCGCTGTTGATTTAATTTTTCTTCTCCCCTAACTTAGATAAATATTTAGTGTGACGGTTAGGGTCGTCACATTAACCATTTTTTATGACGGTGTAAATGATCTCGAAGTTAGGACAGTCCTCATAAAATTCAATGAGCTTATTGAATCTCACGACCTCAACACTCATAGTGGATAAGAGTGAGATTCAACGGCTCAAAGTGTCCGCGACACAATTTTCAACTCTTGCTTTATGATTCAATACAATGGTGTACTCTTGCAGGAACACAACCCATTTAGAGCGCTGCGAATTCAACTTCTTTTAGGAGTTCAGGTATCTCAAAGCTTAATGATCCGAAAATAGAACGAACTCTTAAGATAAGAGGTAATGTCGCCAATACCTCAAAACCTGCCCTACGACATGAAATTCTTTGTCGTGCGTGGAGTGCTTCTGTTTGGCCTCATTAAGCTTCACTAAAGAAGCAACATGGTAATTCTTTTGGGAAAGAACACCATCTATACCAACTCTTAATTCGTTGCATGAGACTTTAAAGACCTTCGAAAAATCTGAAAGTCTCAAAACAACAGCTTTAGTCATTCGAACCTTTAATTTTTCGAAGGCTTTAGTAACAGCCTTAGTCCATTCAAATAACCCTTTACAAATACAGTCAATGATCGAGGCCACGATAGTACTAAACCCTTTGAGAAACTAGCCAACCATGACACTTGTCTTTTCAGCATCAGTAGATATACCCTCAGATGACACTATAAATCATAGAAAGATAACCGATCAGCCATAAATGTGCACTTCTTTAAATAAGCATAGAGACTATTTTTCTTGAGCTTGACAAATTTGAGATAGGTGTATAACATAATCTTCCCCAGTCCTGCTATGATTAGAATGTTATCAAAATAGACTACATAGAAAATGCTAATAAATAATCACAGTATTTGGATCATCAGTCTCATGAAGGTGCTAGGAGCGTAGAATAACTCAAAAGGCATTACCGACTACTCATATAGACCATCCATCATTTTGAAGGTTGTTGTTATTCATCCCCGAGACAAATTCAAAATTGATGATAACCACTCTTAAGAACGATCTTTTAGACGATAGTAACTCCAGCCATTATATTAAGCATATCATCAAGCCAAGAAAGAGTCCTAATAATAATACAATGTTAGAGTTGCGGATATTAATTAAACCTGCAGAGATATCACAATGGCAGAGTTTTGTGTACAATTTATGTATTTTCTTTTAGCATTTCCAACATTTACCTCAATAACTACTGTTTAAACTTAATTGAAAGAAATTGAAAGAATGCCAAAAAGATAATAACAAAAAAGAAGCTTGCAATCATCACAATATCATGCTTGAAGCTCCATTTCTTAATCGCAACACCCAGCCAAATATTCTTTAGAAGAACTTATAAATGTTGGGCAAAAGGTCATCGTATCATCATATGTCAAGCAATCTAGTGGACACAATTGTGCATAAGTTGACACAATCAAATGAATATCCAAGTAATCTAATCTATACGCATGTAACCGAACCACAGAAAGAAGTACATCAAAAATTGCAGTCCAAAGAAATGTGGACAACATTAAACTATGGAAAATGATATGTAACCCCAACAACTAATCCCTAAAAAGTTTTAAAACTTTTGGGTATTAATTTTATCTAATAATTGAGGGCATAGCACATTGTACTATCCCCTTAATTATTGAATAAAGCTAATACCCAAAGATCCTAAAACCTACTAATTATGGGGGTTATACATCATTATTCTTAAACTATATCAAAAGATCTAAATATAAGCTTTAAAACAGAACTCCTCTTTTGCTCAACCAAGTTAATAAAAGGAGAAGAAGAAGAAGGAAAAGTTAGAAGGTCGGGTAACCTTAACTATTATTATTGTGCAATAAAATCATTTAAGCCCGGTTACTTAGTCCTCACACACGAGTAGTCAAATAGCCTAAGAGAGGACAAAAGAGAATACACATTGAGCCAGCCGAATGCCAAATGAATCAGCCAAGCTGAGCTAGTCGAATATAACCACCTTTTAGAGGGCTAGCTCTCCCTCCCTCTCTCTCATGGTCTTCAGCTCACAAGCCTGATCTCCCAATTGTGGTGAACATCCCATGCGGTTCCCATCGTGTGACGTCCGTGGCCGAAGAGGGCAGGGAGTGATCGCCGGGTGATATCCTAAGAGAAAGAAATTACTGGGGCAAAGTGTGACTTTTGACAGGCTTCTAGGCCGAATAATGAGTAGTAAGAGGGGCACAGAAATGAATCATCTCACATCGGAAAGGGAGGGAGATTCGGAGCTGTATAAGTAGATAATGTGATCTCAAATGATAGAGGCGCCTTTTGGGGCAAAACTGTGAGGCTAATGATGAAAAACTCTGCAGTTAAGCGTACTTGAGTTGGAGAAGCACTGGGATGGGTGACCTCCTGAGAAGCGCTCAAGTCACACAATTTTTCTAAAGCCAAAGCAGACAATACCTCTACATTAAGATCACGGGATGCTACACATCGTCCCTTCCTCGCCTGACAAGGAAGCCATTCTGTCTTACACCCTCTCTTTATATCTCTCCTTCACTTGTAATCTACATACTTAATACAACCTTTTCCACTCGATCTCGTATTTCCTTATAATTTGGATTTTGTCCCCAAACAATCATAAAAGCGAAAAACTCTTGTATCATTTGGAAACATAACACTATAACAGTAACACAAATTTTGATTGAGGTTAATTAAAAATTAATTTGTTTTAATAATTTACGATTTAAATTGTTTACTGATGCTCAATAAAGATCAAGTTGCTGGGAAAAATTTTATTAAAAAAAATATATCTTATTAAATAAAATAATAAGATTGCAAAACTGAAATTGAACCTATGAAAAAAACTTCCATTAAAACTAAAATTCATATATATCTTTAAAATTAAATAATCACCTGTGACTTAATTATAGACTAGTAGTTTATAAAATTACATAATTAAATTTTAATAAAAATTATGCTTAGCTTAGAAAAATAAATTAAAACTTAACTAAGTAATAAATTATACAATCATAAATCGGATCCCATATTAATAGTTTCAAACATTTAATATAGCAAAGAAAAAAAATTCAAACATACACTAGAACAATATAATCAAATCATTAAATTAATAGAGAATTAAATTCCTACATTCTGTCACTCTTATTTTTTTATTTAACACAACATGTAAATTTTCTTTATGATAAATGCAGCATGCAAATTTATTGTAATTACATAATATAATCATATAATAATGTATAATTTGGTCAATTTAATTTTTAAAATTCTAAAATTAAATTTGAATTAAATAATAAAATTAATTAAATTATTAAATAATTAGATTAATTGAACTGATCGATTTTAAACTAAATCAAATTTTCTGAATTTAAACAATTTGAACCATTTAAATATTTCTGCTCGTGATTACTTTGGGTCTGTTTGTTTGTAAGGTTAAATTTAACTAAGATAAAATTAAACTTGAATAGAGATATTTTTTTATTGAAAATTGTGAATGATATGAAATAAAGTTAGTTATTATGTTGAGATATATGAGGGATGTGATATAAGTTAGTTATTATTTTAGTAATATGTGTAAGATGTGAAATAAAGTAAATTTTTAATATTAAATTTTATGTGTGATGTGATATATTAGGTTAAAATTAAATTAGATTAATTTTTAACTCGCATACAAACGGGGATAATCATTTAAAAAGGTTGATGCAGTAATAGCTAGCACTTTAATTAGATTTGTTTAATCATTTTGCATTCACCATAAATCACCATGAAATTATGAGATGAGCATAACTTAATTTTAAAATAAAATATTTTAATTTCAAAAATTAGCACACTAATTCATCTTAGTATATATTAATTAACTCAAATAAAAATTTCAGACTTTGGTTGATGAGCTCAAGTGAAACTATTTGCTTTTGAAAATTTATATATTTTCAAGTGAAATTATAATATTTTTTAGGGTAAGCTGTCTCTAGGACTTCAAGCCAGTAATTGGTATCAATTTTTAAAAAATCACAATTTGAGTATCTGAAGTTATAAAAATACTAATATTTAGTCTTAATTAAAATATAATTGTTAATTTTTTATCATGCAATAAGAATAATCTCAATCATTAATTTTTAAGATTTTTAGGATATAATTTTTAAATATTAATATTTATATTATTTATTTTATATTTTTAAAGTGAATAAAATAAAAGACGAGAGAAATTAAATTTTAGAATTTTATTATTTTTTTAAAAAATGATGAAAATAGGAGAGTATAATAGTTATTTAAATATATATGTATAAATTAAAAAATGCTAAAACTTTATATTTTTATAGAAAATATCAACGAAAATGTAATATTCTAAAATAGAGATAAAAAATGAGATAAAATTAAAATGTTTGAAAAATTAGAATCAACTTGCAATGCCCTCAAACTTAGGGGGAGCCAAATGCAATTTATCCTTTTTTTTAAATATCCTTTATATTAGTGGCTAGTGCTAATTGCTAAATGAGATAATGACATGAGAGGTCAAGTGGTTTGTAACAAGAAGTGGAGGGTTTGGCAGCTCTCATTTGTGGGACTTAAAGGAGATGATGAGACTCAATGTGGGATAATTGTGAGTGGATTTACATGTCTTCTTTTTCTCTTAGTGGCCCCATGGTTTGTAAGTTTGCACCGCCTCGTAATCAAGCTAAACCATCTCGAGATTAGAAGAATTTGTGCACAATATTTGAGTCGAGTTTGGAATAACCACACGCGAAAAAGTATATTGCCAGTATTGGTGGCTTAAAGATGCAAAATATTTTGGGAGTGAAAAATGTATACACTATTTTATTTGAAGGCCTTAGAAAATAAGTTCAAGGTAAAATAAATTCGCTATTTCATAAAATAAATGCAATATAATGACTTTTTATTTTTTTTATTGTGGGACAGGATTAAGTTGCGGTTAATCTTTGTCGGTATGAAGGGGTCTATGACATGACTGCAAATGCAAATAAATAATATATCAATATGCAATACATAATAAATTAATCTCCACACAATATTATATAGGATATATTTCGTAACGATGAAGTCTCAATATTTATGTTCTAATATAAAGATTATTAAATATGTAAGACGAATAATCACAATAATGCACAATAATAAGAAACTAATCTCTAGAAAGAAAAGTTTTTAATAATAAATTAAAAATTAAAGTGATTATGATTCAAATTAGAACTATCAAATATATAACGTACATAACAAATAATAGAAAGAGAACTAACTCAATTTTTTTATTTTTTTTATTGCAGCAAAGAAAGAAAAATAAAAATGATTTAGAAAGAATACGATTTACTGAAGAAAAATTAATATCCCAATTTTTAAAAAAACAATAATGGCGGGCTGAAGGAGGGGAATTATATTCAGGTACCTGTAATTAGTATCCAATCTCAATTAAGTTCTAATGGCTTTATTTTCAGCTCCTTTAGCTTTATTTTTAGCTCATTTTAGGAGCCCATCAAACTAATTTTAACCCGTTAACCCGTTTGTCTAGAAGTTTAAAATTAATCTGATTTAATTTTAACCGGGCATATAACATCACACATAAAATTTAATATTAGAAATTAAATTTATTTCACATTCTACACATATTACTAAAATAATAACTAACTTATATCACATCCCTCACATATTCCAACATAATAACTAACTTTATATCACATCCCTCACATATTCCAACATAATAACTAACTTTATTTCACATCATTCACAATTTTTAATAAAAAAACATCTCTATCCAAATTTAATTTTAGCCTTCTTAAATTTAACCTTACAAACAAACACACCTTAGAGTTGAATAGCTCAAATGAAAAAAATGCACGAGTGTGTATTTCTTTACTACAAAATCACTAGAATAAAAAAAAAAACTAAATTAAGATAACAATAATTTTTAACTGAACTCAAACAAATAAAACACGTTTTCACATTCCTACTGAAAGTACTGATATCAATATTGATGAAGGCGATATCACGAAAACATCATAAGATGAATTGGCAAATAGACAAAGTGTCGATATGACTCTTTTTTTAAATAATATTGACAATGATATGTTGTGAAAGATATTTTTTCCATAGAGCACTATAAACAATAGTTATTGAATATAAATTTTTGTCACAGGCAATCCTGCTCAGCCAATGAAACGTAGACTGAGATTACATGTAGATTTTTTAGTTTTATATATATTAGTAGGATTTAAATTTAAATTTAACATTATCTTAATATTATGTTATGTTATTTAAAGAAAGTAATTATTTGATTTAATGACATATATATAATCTTCTATAAGATAATAGAATTATTAGTCAAAGATGACATTTAGATATCATGATATCTAGATTATATAATATAATATGAAGATAATAATGAACCGAATGCCCCTTAAATTACTTTAGATGCAAAAATAAATTATATCAATTACTATTTTCTACGAGAATGTTATAAAATTTATTGAGATTGGGGTTAGCTTCCTGTCATATAAATACTGACAAAACAGTATATACTGTATAAGCTGCATTGTTTGTAGTTACATACTTACATTTCATGACTTACAAAAGGATAAAAATAATTTGCAATAATGCCGACGTTTGAAGATTGACGCGGTTTAGAATGCGCTCCCCTTGAGCGCTTTGGCCCAACTTCTTTCGACAATAGCAATTGGACAGTTTGATTAATTGGGCTGGACTATCCGCAAGATAATTATTTAAAGTTTGCTTACAACTGTTTGAAATAGTTTTACATTTATATATTTTTTAAATTACAAAGCTCACTACATGTTTTTTTTTTGGTAGAGAATTTACTATATGTAATTGTCTTATGAATATATATATATATATATATAT
>JAEMOT010003495.1:64465-93047 GCA_019297695.1 Apostasia ramifera
ATATATATATATATATATATATGCATTTAAGAAGTTATTTGGTTCGATATTATCTTGATATAATGTCATGTTACCTAGATGTCATCTCTTGATTAATAATTTTATAATTTTTTAAAAGGTTATTTAAAGATATCATCAAATTTTTTTAAATAATATGATATAATATCAAGATAATATTGAATCAAATGCCCCGTAAAATCAATTCAAGGTATAAAATAGATTTGAAAACAAAAATTATAAATTGAGTGACTTATTCTAATTGAATTTGAATCATTTGATATTAGTTGTCGTTATATGCTTGTAATAATGAAGTTTGGAAATAAAATCAATTGATGAATGAATATTGCATTAATTATCACTTAGAAACTATTAAAAAGAAAAAGAAATATCACTTGGAATATTGTATGTGAACTAAAATGATATAGAAGGGCATCTTATTTTATTTGTGGAAGCAACAATTCTTTCAGTGATAATTCATATATATATATATATATATATATATATATATATATATATATTAATACACACTCTCATAATTAGCTATGTAAAGCATCATAATATTGGTAGTATACAAATCTCATTATAAGCATATAAGAAGCTTGTTTTTCATATTATTCTCTCTAATAAGGAAGAGTTGGAAGATTTTAATGATGAAAAATTATTTTGAGATAATTTTATCTTTTTTTTCTAAGAAAAATAATTAAGTTCGAGAATTTGAATGTCCGGAAATCAAATCATAGCTCGTCGTCGCGCAAACACAAAATCGAGAGTCGAAAAGTTTAGTGGGTGAACCTATTAATTATTGTTTTCTTTTCTAATTGCATTTCTCAGATTTAAGGACCAAAATAGGTGACAGGTGTCTGATTTTTCTCACCATTCCAACATTTAAAAAGGTTAAAAGCATATCTATTATTATAAATGAAAGAGGAATGCTTGGTAATATTACTCAGTCCTGTTTGATGCGAGGATCAAAATGATATTAGTTTAAAAAATAATAATAATAATAATAAATAATTTTTTTAATTATTTTATACAAATTTTAATATAAAAAATATTATTTTACTTCACATATTTAATAATTTTTAATAAATTTATTAATTTTATTTTACATTCTAAATTGAAATACTCGATTTTATTGAGTATGTGAAGTAAAAATAATATTTTTTCATATTAGAATTTGTGTAGAATGATTTCAAAAATTTATTTATTATTATTATTGTTATTTTTTAAATCAGTGCTATTTTAGTCCTGATTTTGGTCCTCGTGCCAAATAGAGTCTTAGGATCTGCTTGTTTGTAAGGTTTAATTTAACAAGATTAAAATTAAATTTGAATAAAGATATTTTTTATTAAAAGTTGTGAATGATGTGAAATAAAGTTAATTATTATGCTGAGATATGTGAGTGATGTGATATAAAGTTAGTTATTATATTAGGATATATAAAAGATGTGATATAAAGTTAGTTATTATATTAGTATATGTGAGGGATGTGATATAAGTTAGTTATTATTTTGATGATATTTGTAAGTTGTGACATAAAGTTAATTTTTAATATTAAATTTTATATATGATGTTATATGCTTGTTTAAAATTAAATTAAGTTAATTTTTAACTTTTAAATAAATAGTCCCTAAATATTAAATTTTTGGTCTGTCTTTTTGTGAAAAGTTAATTTTAATAATATTATAATTAAATTTTAATGAAATTTTTTTAATTAAAATTATGAATAATAAAATTAATTATTATGAGTGAGAAAAATAATATAAATAATTAGTTATTATTTGATAAATATAAGATATAAAGCGTAGTTAATTTTTTATTTTGAATTATATTTATAATATGAAATATAATTAAATTTTAATATTAAAATTTATGAATAATATAGCATCTCTTATTAAAATTAATCAATCAGATTAATTTTAAGCAAACTAAAATAACAAATCCAATTGTAAAATCTAAATTCTAAAAATTTTCTGTCCTTTCTCATTAGCATCTTTTTTTATATAGTAAAATAATAAATAATAAAAAATATAAATATGTAAATAAATTTATATAGAAAATTCCAACATTAAGAAAAAATCACAAAGAAAAGAAGAGAGCACTATATTAAATAAAATTTTATACAAGAAGCTGCAAATTATGCAGATTATATTCACTCTACCAATTAAAATAATATATATAAAGAAAATAAATTTTAAATTCAAAACTGAGTTAAAGTAAAACGGGTTAACACCTCTGCTACTACCACCTCATTCAATAATCTAATTTTTACATTATAATTTTTTAAAAATGATCGCACTATTATCTCATCACTTCAGATCAAATAAGATTCGAGTCACGAAAATTTAATATTTTCAGTTATTTTATGCATAAAACTTGAGAGATCAGTTCTTATTCAATCATTAAAAAAAGTGACCAAACAATATTTAATTAGATATATCTCTTACATTACTATATCTTATCTCCTACCTATCAGACAATAACATATTTCAGATATAAATAATAAAAATAATAACAACAAAATTTTATTTCAATTTTGTTTGTGTTAGCAGCGTAAATTAAAATTTCATTTTCATTTAAAGCGACATGATCTATCACCAGATCTCTTTAGTCATTTTTGTCATTTTCTAATTCTCTTGATATAAAAAATTACATCTTTTTATTTACAAAGCACACATGACATATCTATTTATCTATTTATCTATGTATATATTTTTGACGTAAAAAATTTAAATCTTAAGAATTAACGGCGCACAAGATTTCCTTTAAGAAAAATTAATATTTAAGATAATCAAAAATCATCTACACGAGAAAACAAGATGGTGATTCAGAGTGAGTCGCCCTATGCTCACTAAAGATTAAGCAGAAATTTCTACTAGCAATCAAACATTGGTCGTTAGGCTATTACAAGATAAATGCTAAAGGAAAAGTATAAAAGCTATGAATAACGTATATGTTGTATATCTTCTCAATGGTGTTTCAATGAGCTATTTATAGGCATAAGTCTTGCCCTTTGTTGTAGGTAACCAGTTAAAATGGAATACAACTTTTGGATATTGCTAGTGTCGCCACTATATTAAGAAGATGATATATAGTTTTTTAAGTGATTGGGTCGTCTGGGACTGGCCGAATGGAAGTTAGTGACTGGAACCTCGATAATGCTTTTTTGTTCATCAATCAAGGAGCCATGATGGAAGGTAGTGCATTGTAATCGAACATAAGACAAGGCATTTGCTGACGTGTTAGTCAACATATAACTGAATTTTGTTGGGCTATAATTAGCTCTAGTATTGAAGTGAAACATTCTTCCTAATGTTTCCTCTGCTAGTCTCTCATTGAGATTGACATTCAAGAACCTTTAAAGCATGCCGAAGTAATCATCAAACACAAATCTCGAGTAAGATACTTGATATATTCAATCAAATAACAGTGAATTCAAACAAATTGACTGCCATGTGTACGATTGTGACTTAACATTGAATCCACATATAAACCTACACACTCATATACCATGTCAATTGCTTTAAAAAGTTTGACCTTATATTATTCCAGGTCTTTGAAGTCTAGAGTATTATGCAAGTCCACAAATTGAAAAATCCTCTACCTAGGTTCTTTTTTTTTCTTTTTGATAGTGTCCATCTAGATTTTTTTTTTTTGATTAGCAGGCAACAACTTTAGCTTACATAAGCATTTTCTTTTCTACATGTCATGGTGTATTCTCTAATCACATTATAGAAAAAATTTAGTACTTTTTTAATCTAGGTTTTTTGAGAATCAATGCAAAGAGCATATCGGGAAAGCATGTTTGCAACTTTGTTACCATTTTGATGAATATGAGTGATAATGCAATAGTCAAAGAACTTCAAGCTCTTTCTTAGAAGATTCATTTTAGGCTCAATGATTTAGAGAACCTCATCTATGTCCTACAATAATTTAATCGACTTCATGGAGTCACCTTCAAGCCAAATTTTTTCAAATTCAATCTTGTGGCTAAGATGATGGCGCGAATGACAGCTAAGCACTCTATAATAGCTACCTCCAAGCTTCTTTCTACTTTCTCTATATGGCAAGCAAACACTCTTCCATAACCCTCAAGCCCATGCAATAACCCTCAAGCCCATGCAATTCCCATCTGCATCTAATGCCGCATTAAAATTAAGTTTGGTAGTTTTCCCTTTAGGTGGTTGTCAAAAGCTCCTTATACATGAGGTAATCCAGTCAGTAAGCCTTTTCGAATTCTTCCAAGTAAGACAAAGCAAAAAATTTAATGTCTTATGGAGAGCTATCTTTGTCGCCTCGAATTCTTGAATTTCTTTCTCCACAAATAGCCTACAAGGTAAGTGTAAATAATTCAGTTTTAAATTTGCTTGAATTTTCTATTACTTCACTAATCTACATTTCCACTATAACCTTCTTGATTTTGGCTAGCTTTAGGGAAGGCCTACCTTTGTCCATACTACTGATGTGAATCTAAATTCCTTTAGTACATGCAGACACAAATCATCTCCTGCAAAACATAGTGAGAAGTTGAGGTTAGAGACATTCAAATGCCAAGCTGGTAGGTTGCAAAGGGTTGGCGAGAAGTTGTGTGCAACACGCTAAACAAGTAACTTGATTTTACTTAACACTTGTATGGTCCAAATCATCTTCCATAGCCCTGTATTGTACTAGCTAGAGGCCGAACCATGCTGGGCCTGGGTTATCATGCTAGTAATCTGAAAATCTATGTAGAGTGAAAGTTGTAATATGAAATCATAAGCACTTCGCATCGAATATTTGCCAGAATAATGGAGAGCCCATTTTTAGCAATCTAGAGTTGTAGTCTCCTCCAAAGGAATGTTGCAAATGATTTTAACATCTTTGGGGATGAAAATTTCCTCCAACAACGATGTGTTCCAACTGTTGGTGTGTGAGTTAATCAAAACATCCACTGTTATCTCCGAGTCAAGTAGCTTAATAGTCACAACTAAGTTGAGTTACCTTCCATCTAGATTTTTAAGTTTTTTAAAACAGGATAATTCCATTAAGTTTCTTGAGGTAGACTCGTGATTCCACATGCATCTATAAAAATAAAAATATATTATCTGAGCCCTTTCATCCAAAAATTTTTCTACCTGGGTTCTTTTAGATAATTCCATTAAGTTTAATCATCAAGTTGTCATTTAAAAATTTAAAATATATATTTAAATATTTAAAATTATCATTATAGATTAAAATATAGAGAAAAAAAATATAAATTGAGGTTAGAATAGTAACTAGAAATACTTAAATATATATGTTTAGTTTTTTAAATTAATACTTAGTAGTCAAACTTAATGAAATTTGTTAAAAAGAACCCGTATAAAAAAAATTTATATGGAAAAAACCTAGATGAAATATTTTCATTTTTTTTAGACCTACGTGAAATATGAGTTTACTACAAGGCTAGAATGAAATTACCTCTTTTCAATAACTATATTCCAAGTTTTTTTGCTAATAAATAAATAAATAAATGTAAAATTATTGTTTTATCTTTTCTTCTCTCCCCTCTCCCTCTTCCCCACTCACCTTGGTGGCTGGGGATACCAAAAGCAACACGTTACCGCGAGAGCTAAGCCTCACGTATGCTACATAACTCTCGAGCCTAGACAGGCAACATCACACGAAGCTACATGGCCCTCTCCCAGATCACGACCATGCTTTGGTGGCCTACGTTATTGCCAACTCAAAGGAAGAAAGTTGAGATACCGAATATATTTTCATAATTTTATAATTAAAAAATAATTTAAAATTTATTTTTGTTAAATTTGGTGACAAAATCTATTCAAAATGATCTAATTAAAATGTTTATATTCACCTCATATACTTAATTGAAAAAAATTTCAAAACTCAAGTTCTTGGATAAAAAAACTTTTGAATTCTTGAATTTATCTTATATTACTCCAAATCTTAGAAAACTAAATGACATTGACTTTTATTTTATTTTAAGTAATTTAATTGATGAGAATTTGCAAATTTACAGAGCTCCTAATGAAGCAAGGTGCTATTTACAAAGTGATTAAGCTTAAAAAACTTTCCATTTTAGTATCATTTTGAGTTAACTATAAACTAAAAATTATAATTTTAAGTTTATTAAATTTAATATTTTGAATGAAACAAACTTTAAACACAAATGTACCTAGTTAATTAGATTGGTATTGCATTGTTCTTAACTTGTGCAAAATATAATGGATTTGAATTTGAAATTGAACCAATTTTATTTCAAATTAATGAGCTATACAATATAATTGGGCTAATTTTAAATTTATTATAAATCAAATCATTAGCATTAAAGAATGAAATTTTTAATAAAATGACAAACACCCAAAGCAATTTTTAAAAATATGGAGCCTTTAAAATAAAAGAAAATTCATAAGAGATAAGGTTTTTTTTTTATGGAAATCATAAGAGATAAGGTGTAGGTGATAAATAGGTGCAATTAGGCAAGTGGCAAGTGGTGAATTAATTTGATTCCACCCAAATTACATCTAGGTCCTGATTCAACTTAAATTTCTATTCCAGTCCTTTTTTTGTGACAACTAGGTCCTCAATGTCGGTGTAATTTACAACTTATATGGTCCGTTTGTTTGGAGTTTAATTTAGTCATTCAATGAAAAGTTTTTACCTACCTTGAGCTTGACACTTGATCAGACAATCCCTCTTAAACACTAAGGAGATCTCTAAAGGTGCTCTGTATAATTCAACTTGTTATGGAGCTCATTCCCGCAAATTGGTGTTTTAAATTAGACTGCTCAATCAAGAATTCAAACACATCTCATATAGTATAGTTTGCATTCATTCAAGGTACATGCTTATCTTACAGATATAAAAGACAGGTATGAAAGAAAAACTTTTCGCTCATGTATATTCATATTACAAAATTGAGGTTACATGTTTGTTTACATTGGAGCGGGTTAGTTTTCTTTGGCCTTATCCAAAAGATCAAACATCTGATGGATAAAATCATCATCCAAGTCCAACCCATCCTCTTTATAAATGGAATCATTGGCTAGGCATGTGATAGGCTCCACTTTCATAAGGTCATTTGCAGTGATCTTACCCTTGCGCATTAAAGTCGGCGATTCGGCCGAGTTTTGCTAATTTCCGATCAGTTTCGGTAGAAATCGATTTGAAAAAATTACCAAAATCTAGCCAAATAACTGAAACTTTAGCTCAAAAAATTAAATAATTTTTTGAAATTTTAATTATTGTGTTTTATAATGTCTTATAGTATTTACATATTTCAAATATATTATATATTTTTAACTATTTAAAAAATAATATTCAATAATTATTATTAATAAATTTATTTTTGAATTTATAAAATTTAAATAATTTATAAAAAAATTGAAACCGTCAATGCTGAAGCAACCGAAATTATTGAAATTGTCAAAACTAATATTTTCATCTTACGATTGAAACTGAGTATTAAAACTTTGGTTTGTATAATAGAAAATAAAATTAGCTAGATATATTAAATATTATATATGATATAAAATAAAATTAATGACAAAATTAGCTATGACTAATTTTAATCTCATCATCAAATCAACAAAATACTATTTAAAATACGGTCATGAGGTATGACTAAATTCCAGATCTCTCTGTCCCCTAACATATTTGATTTAACTGAAAATGCTTTGATATGTCGATGATTATAAATTTAACATATATAATTAAAAACATTTTAATATGTCGAAAATGAGTGCCCTCATGACATGTTCAACATAAGAATAGCCATCCATGCATATCAATTATCAAACTAACTACTTGTTAACAGATTCTTACTTAATTGAAATTAAGTGAAATCTAAAGTCATTATCCCATAGATATATATAGCATTATTCTATGAATCATTCTATATATTTATTTGTTCCTTATTAGAAATAATTTTATTGCCTAGTCTTGCCAAATTATGTGCAATCATGTGATCTAATTGTGGTCCACTTGTTAGCCATCTATTGGCTATTTTATTATTATTATTATTATTATTATTATCTTAATATGGTTTAGCTTTAGCTTAATTATGAAAAGAATTATGCACACTAATGTAGGGCAGCAAAAGGTAATTAATTAAAATCCTCAAACCTAATTAATTAAAAACCTAATATGTTGGTGGAAATATATATATATATATATATATATAGATCATCTAAATTTTACGTTTAACTATTTCTTAAAATTCCACAATATTTGAATATAATATAATATAAATTTTTTTACATATATCGCTCTCAAAGATCCATTATTTTCAGGTGATATCCCAAAATTCATTATTTTTATGCAGCACCTCTCATTTTGGGATAAATTTACAGACGACACTCCGCTTTTGAAGTTGAATAAGGGTGCTGCATGAAAATAATGAATTTTGAGGATGTCGTTTGAAAATAATGAATTTTTGAAGATGACAGAAGTAAATACTCTTATAATATAATATAATGATAATATAAAAAGCTTGTAGTATATAATTTTTTGTAAGTTTATTTGATGATGATCAATCAATAATAATTTTGATTAAAATTTAAACAAGCTTTTTAATTGTTTTATTTCTTTTCTTTATATTTTTCAAATAAGTATTTTTTTTATATCCTTCATAAATATTTTCTTAAATGGGTTTTTATTTGATATTTCAAAAAAAATATGTAATATTAGTTTTGCTTCATTTTTAAAAAAGGCCTCATGGCAATAAATATAAAATAAGTTTTTAATGAATTGAGTTTTATTAAACAAATTTTTCTAGTGATAAAACTGGGTAACTTGGAAGGTGAATCTGACGGCTTGTTTAGCTGGATATTAAATTTAAATATTGTTTTTATAGAATTAATGATAAAAAATTATTTTTATATTAAAAAATATGTAAGATATAAAATAAAATTGATTTTAAAATTAAAATCTGTATTGGTGTAAAATAAAATTAATTTTAAGAATAAAATTAGTGTTAGATGTAAAATAAAATTTTTAAAATTTATAATATATTTTAAAATATTATTAAAATATAATTTTGCCCTATTTTTGAGCTTTAAACAAATGAGCCGTAATTGATGAAACACTCACTTTTTTTTAACCACATCTTACATTGCGCATCTAATCAAAGTTATATTGTTTGGCATGAGAATTGACCTTATGTAATATATTCGTCAATATTTTTGGTCGTTGAAAATTTTAATATTTGTATCATCTCACATTAAATGATATGATTTTTTTTGTTTTACTAATATTTTAATTTATAATTAATAAAAGCATATTGATATCCATTTATAAGTCGCAAATGTCTTATCATTGAAATTTGTTACTATTATTATGGATAGTTTTTTGTTTGGGTATATTGTTTACTACTTTCTTATTTTCTTTGTTTGTTATCTTATTATTTTTAAGATTGATAAATATTTAATTATTTGTCAGATTTATGATATTAATTTTTAATTGTTTGCATTTAATACTCACGGTTACTTGATTTATAATAATTTTTTGTTCTTGAAGTGTATGTAATTTTTTGGAATGAAAATTAACCAGTGATTTACATCTCTTTTTATTTTATCATATCGATCAAAAATATATTATAAATTTATTATTAGATTGTTTGTAATATGATAATATCGTTTTTGCTATTGAAAAATGTATTACAAATTTATTATTGGATCGCATGCAATATAATAATGTTTTGTTGATTGTATTTGTGTGTCATTTAATCAAATAGTTAATCAATTATGTATATAATCTAGAGACTTCGAAATAAGAACAGTGATTTTACGTGAAAATGAAAACTCGCTAGCAATTTTTTTAATTTAAAATTAAGTTGATTTTTTTCTTAAAATTAGCTCAGTTAAAAAGTAATTAATTTAGCTCAAAATTAATTCAATATATGTCTAAGCATATATTTTATAATATTTTAATGTATTTCAAAAACTTATATATATATATATATATATATATAAAAGTATATTATACTAATTTATATTAAAAACTTAAATTAGAAATACGCGAATAAAAGTTGAAGTAAATTTTAAAAATAATATTTTAATACATTTTAATTAATAATATTTATAGTTACGTTCAATTTAAATCAAAAAGTATCTAAAAATAAAAAATAGTTTAATAAACTCATCTGAAATAAAAAAAATTTAAATTTAAATTAAATCTGACTCACTCCACAACTGACGCAAGCCTATTCCTACTTAGAACGTGACAACTTAACTAAATAATCATTATTTAAATTAATTTCGAATTAACGATCTAATTTAAAACGTTTATATATTTCCCTCGCCCCAAAACATCATGTATGATTTTATTTTATTTTTATATAAATAACAAAAATATTTATTTTTTCGATATTAATATTTAAATGTATTTACGGTCAAATGATTTAGTGAATGAATAAATATTGCTTTAGGGTCAATAAGAGATAAATATATGAAGTAATATGATGTAGAGCATTTAAAAAATAAAAACTCATTATTGATTAAAAAACTCTGAATTATGTAGAATTAAAGAATTAACTGCGTACTTATCGACAAGCGCAGCTGGCAATTTAATTATTTAAGAATTCTATCAAAAAAATTGTTTTTTAATTTAATGATATTATATCATATTATATAAAAAAAGTATTTATATACATCTATAAATAAATTTTTATAAAATTATAAAATTATTAATTAAAAAAATATTATTTATATAACATAATATTTAAATTATATAATATAACAAAAAATAATAATAAACCAAATAATTTCATAATAATTTCTATTCAGACTTCAATTTAATTAATATTAATGCTCATCAAAATGTCATAATTTAAAAAAAATAATTTTCTAATCTTTAAAGAAAATCTATTTAGGTATTAAAATAAGAATAAAATTGATATTTTTTTAATTTATTGTAGTATGTGTGAATAGGAATTGTGACTTGAATTGGAGGTTGGTTTACATGATTTTTTGTTTGGAAAATTATTAATTTTAATCATATTTTAATAATTTTTATAAAATTAAATTTTGGTTAGAGAAAAGGATAGTTAATAAATTAAATTGTTTGTGTATAATCGCAGATAATTATATTATTATATATAGTTTAATGTAATGGATCTAATACTTATCCGGAACACCTAGCTAGTTGACCGGCCCCAACCTTTTCCTCACGTCATCCTCCACGTGCCTCATCCAATGACAAATCAAACGTTTGCTGTTATGTGCCATTCAGCTGATCAGACGCCAAGCTGTCACTAGGCTGTTAACCAGGATGGCAGGATCCCCATATTGGGTGCAGCCTCCACCTGTGAGGCGCACAATTAACACGCGGACTCTTTCGAATCATTTTTTTTTATCGATTTATATTATTTTTTCAATATTTTTGTAAAATTTACTTAATATAAATTTATATACAAATTTCAATCAATTAAATAAAATATAAAATTTAAAATATTTTAAAAATATTTTTTAAATATATGTCAATCTTGTTTTATTTTATATTCATTTAGTTGAAATTTGTATATGAATTTTTACATCAATTAAAAGTTATTCTAATTTTTTTTATAAAAATATAAAAAATGATCCGAAAAAACGAGAAACAACGCTTTCTTATCGCTCAGCGCTGAGCCTATGCGTGCACGCAGCACGTGCTGATTGGGAGCCTAACAGGTAATGAGATACGCAGTCCCGAAAAAAATAAAAGGTCGTTAACTACTGTCTTTCGCTTAAATTTTTTCTTTTTGGTTTTTGATAATTGAAGATCAAGTAAATTTTATTTTAGGAATTTGAGAATTTTGAGTTAGATTTGAGTGCTCAAATTAATATTATAAGTTAACATGATGCATTAAATTTTAAAACATTTAAATAAAAAAAACTCATACATTTACGTAAATAAACTACATTTTTTGAAAAACTTGTTTATGAACTGCATAATTGAGTTGAGTAATAAAAATTTAAATCAAAATATGAATTTTGAGCATAAAAACATCGTTTATATCCAGACAGGTTAAAATTAAATATTTTAGCATGAGTTCATGTACAATTGGAGCATGCAAACATCCGCTATGTCTTACACGTGTTGTGCTAGGCGGATGTTTGCATGCTGTGGTGGCATGCGGATTCTTACATGTGTTGTGCCTATTGTTGAAAAGTGGGCAGTCCTTGAAGAATTGAAGGCTATTCCATGCGATACACCAAGGACTATGGGTATTTGGCTTGAGGGAGATTCTATGAAAATCTTGCAACTTATTTTCAATGAGTTGGAGCATAATGGAGATTCCCACTACCGAACAGGCTTGCAGAGCTATTGCTTGGATCACCAGCAATATGGAGTAGTGGATAGACTGTTTAGAGGATCCAACTTCACTTCTCGGAATCCTATCCTAGCTAATATTGTGAACATCTTATTGTCGTTTACTGCCTGCAGAGTTAGTTATATACAACGTAACAACAATAGTGCGGCCGATTTTTTGGCGCACTATGCGACACTAGGTGATTTTTATTGGGAAATTGATATATCCCTTCTCAATGACTTTTGTAACATTCTCAAAATGGATGTTAAGTGACACTGGATAGCTTGTAGTTTCTTTATTATAATTTTATGGTATTGCCACTTTTCAAAAAAAAAAAAAACATCCGCTATGTCATCATAATCTTTATTTTAACAAGGTTTTTTTTAAGTTATTTATTCTATATAAATTGCTTAATAACTCGTGACATAAATGTTAGATACTCGATTAAATTAATAATAATAATAATAAATAAATAAATTTTTATTATATTTCACATAAATTTTAATATAAAAAATATATTTTATTAAGATACTCAATTATTTTTTATAAAATCATCAATTTTATTTCACATCTTTGACGAATAAAATATTTTGATCTTAGATATAAAATAAAATTAATAGTTTTATTTAAAAAATTTTAATATGTGAAATAAAATAAATTTTTTTATATTAAAATTTGTGTAAAATATAATAAAAATTTATTTATTACTATTATTATTATTTTTTAATCTAGTATTTTGATCTTGAATAATTCTGAGGCCAAATAGGCCCTAAAATTAATTATGTAGATTACAAAGCATTTCTAAATTGCAATAACCAGCTTAAGGGATACCTGTTAATATTCATTTATATTTTCTAGATCTAATATAAATATATTTATAATTTGAGAACTTTAAAATAATTATTATATTAAAAATAAAATTTTAATAAAATATATTTTTTGAAGCTTCTTTTTTCTTTCCTATCACCAGCTGTATTAAATCGAAAATTTCCTCCTACCTTCCTCCCATCATCCATATTAAATAGGAAGTTTCACTCTGCTTTCCTCTCACCTCCCCAACCACCAGCGGTCTCGCTCCATTAAATTCACTTTTTTTTATAAATAGCTCCAGAGCCCTCAGACGAAACTCACAACCTCTAGTTTACCTCTGTATTCTTAGTCTACTTTGGTGCAGCTCTCTTTTTTTCTCCAGCGACAAGACGCTGTCAGAAGAGGTAAGTATTTTGGTTTCACTGAGTTTAAATTACATGCGTTAATTTTTCTTATTAACTTAATTTAATTGGTTTAATCCGAATTTAATTGGTGATTAACTTGTTTAATACATGTTAACTTATTTAACCCGCTTAACCAGTATCAAACCCGATAAACCCATGTCAACCCATTAAATCTGAGTTAACCCGTTTGACCCATTGACTCGAGTTGTCTCAGTTTGACTTGTTTGACCTATTTTAATCCACTAGACCTGTTTAGCCTGAATAGATCTATGTAACTTGAATTAATATGTTAAATTATTAAGCCCAATAGTGATAATTTCATATTGAACTTAATCAAGATAGTTTTATCTGAATCAGGAGACGCGTCATTAATCCACCAGCAAATTATTATTGCCTCTCATCCAGCTAAATAATTTTCACTAAATTTAGGATATTGTGATTATTAAATTAAAATAACTAATATACAAAATGATATTAATTATATTCTGTGAGCTATATTCTGCATATTCTGCATGGCTTTATGCCAATATTCTGTTGGGCTTTATGCCGAGATATTATACTAGGTTATGCTGGACTCATGTATTTTGAGATATATGATGATATGATGCGCTGGGATTGCAGTGGTTGACGAATCACTTTTTGGACAAGTGGCATCGTGTGAGGGACGTACTTGCATTCTATTATTCTGTTGTCACACTAGTGATGTATTTGTTAAATCTGTTAGTCACACTGGTGACGTATGTGCTACTTCTATTGTCACACTGGTGATGTATCTGCTATTTCTGTTGTCACACTAGTAACATATATCTGCTGATTCTAGTTATTCATCAATATAAAAATCTATATATATTAATATATTTGCAAGATATAATATATGACAATATTATAAGGTGACAGGATGATATTACAAGATATTCTGACATCCTAATCTGTTGGTAAATTGAGCTATAAAATCTAACTTATTGTAAGATGGAGGTCGTTTATTCGATCTGTGTGACTGATTGTTGTTTTTCAAATGAATAATCTGCTGTCAGAAAAAAACTGTAAAATCTCTAAAAATAATATTTCCCTACATTCTGTATAGCCCTACTGATATTTATCGTTTACCTCACAGTTTTATTACTTTATCTTTCTATACTTTAGTTTAAAGTTATTTTGGGTGACCTGCCTGGTGTTCGAATTTATGTAATTCTGTCTTGAGATTAATAAAAATATCTTTTTCTTATAATCTGTTTTGTAATTCTGACGGTAAGTTATCCCTTATTTTATGGATAATTGGTTCATAAAAAATGAGATTGTGACATAAATTATTATTATTATTGAGTTGGTTTTTCTAATACCAATAATAATTTATTGCATGTAAGCTATATAAATGACTAATTATTTAGAAAAATTATACCTCTCTAAGTAAAAGATAGTAATTTAGTTGTTTTCTTGAATGTTATTAGTTTGTATGATAAGTAGGATAGTCATAATGTAATATCAGAACTAATTTCTTATAGTATAATTTAATTTGAGGGTGAATCAGATGAATGATAATCAAGAAGGGTCAAAAGTGATGATAGGGTGGCGTCCAGAAGAAGAAAATTATTGGAGCTCGATTGGCAAATTTTTAGGCAAAATTAATGATAAGAAGAGGAGAGAAATAAGCTGTATTATATTGAAAAGAGAGAAAATTTATTAAAATTTATGAGATTTTAAATAATGTAGATATTTTTATGATAAAATTGAGAGAATAATGATAAAAATTTTATAATTAAAAATTATTCAGATATAATTTTTTAAAATTAAAATAAATAATATTTCTTTTAATTACATGATTTTACAGCCTTTAAATTACATGGTTAAATCAGATAATATTTTTTATCTGAGTTGCTAATAAAAAAACATTTAAATAAAAAATCATTTAAATAAAAAAACATATATATATATTGTCTATTTTCTTATGCACCGCCATTCGGTTCGGCGGAGGGAGTTTGCAGGCCGACAGGCATGAGGACCGAAGGCACGTGACGTTCACGTGTCGAAGTCAGGGAAGCGGCCTGTGGGCCCCGCGTCAAGCCTCATCCCACTCCACGACTCCTCCCAGTGGATATCTCCAATTCCCCAAGCCTCTCGAGGGTAACTTCGTAATTGCGTACATGCTCCTACGGAAACCCCAAATTGAAAATCTTTTTTTAAAAACGGAAAAAGATCGCCGTGGATTACAGATAACCTCACTCCTTTTTTTTTTCTATCAGTAGATTCAGAACTCACACGTGTGCACTCTTGATAGGTAGTGGTGGCCGCTAAAACGGAGTGGCATTATCATGTCGCTTAAAAAGATCTCCATGACTGGCGACCTTCGTGTTCCTCGCTGGTATAAATCCATGGCCGGGAGCTCTTTTTCTTCGAATTTTCATGCTGTTTTTGGGGTATTCTTTCTCCGGGATCGAAGTGGTCATGGCGAGAAGGTTTGGCATCTGAAGTTGGGTAACTATCAGTGTCTTATCTTATCGGTTGATCTGAAAGTATAAAGCTGCTTCTTTGCTTTTCACCTTAGAATGATGATTCGCTGGAACCGATCTCGTCGCTTGTCATATTCGGATTCGAAGGGACTTTCTTGTTGCTGCCGATCGATGGAGCTGAGCTTCATTCTGTTCTTGGGCTTTTTCTCCTGAAAATTCGGGTAGTTTCGTGGCTTGTTCGGTGTTCTGTTTCTGTTCTTTGATTCGATTCCTTGCGGGAATTCCTCAAACCCTACAATCCCTTCCTCTCTTGGGATTTTGAAGCCCTAGATCTCTTTTACGGAGAAGAATCACGAAAAGGGTTTTCTGATCTTATCTTCATCCGGGTTTTTTCGTAAAATAGAAGAATAATGAAGGCTTTCTCTGTTTCTTATACTATCTAATTCGGGAAATCCCATCGTTCATTGCCTGGCTGTTGATAACCAGTTATAGATTGGAGATTCGATTGATCTGTTTGGCTTCAATTAAGCTCCGAAATGGTCTCCAGGTCGTATTCCAATCTTTTGGAGCTCGCCTCCGGTGAGTCCTCCTCCTTGGGTCGACTCAGCCGCCGGATTCCCCGGGTTGTGACGGCCTCCGGCATCGTCCCCGGCCTCGACTCCTCCTCCTCCTCCTCCGACACAGACGATGCCGACGCCGGATCTTCGTCGTCTTCCTCTGGCCCACGCGACCGCACCATCATCGTCGCGAACCAGCTACCCATCCGAGCCCATCGCCGCCCCAGCGGCCGCGGCTGCGGCTGGACCTTCTCATGGGACGA
Source organism: Apostasia ramifera (assembly GCA_019297695.1). Classification (NCBI taxonomy): domain Eukaryota; kingdom Viridiplantae; phylum Streptophyta; class Magnoliopsida; order Asparagales; family Orchidaceae; genus Apostasia; species Apostasia ramifera. The sequence continues at coordinate 81,218 of JAEMOT010003495.1, forward strand.
AGACTCCCTCCTCCTCCAGCTCAAGGACTCCATCGGAGTCCGGGCCGGCGGCATGGAGTTTATCTATGTTGGATGCCTTCGCGACGAAATCCCACCATGCGAGCAAGATGAAGTGTCGCAGATTCTGCTAGAGACGTTCAAGTGCGTTCCCACCTTCCTCGCCCCAGATCTCTTGTCGAGATTCTACCATGGCTTCTGTAAGCAGCATCTCTGGCCTCTTTTCCACTACATGCTTCCACTCTCCGCCGAGCTAGGCGGCCGCTTCGACCGCTCTCTTTGGCAGGCTTATGTATCAGCCAACAAGGTTTTTGCTGATAAGATTCTCGAAGTCATCAGCCCAGATGATGATTTTGTCTGGGTTCATGATTACCATCTCATGATTCTCCCCACCTTCCTCAGGAAGAGATTTAATCGAGTCAAGCTCGGGTTTTTCCTCCACAGCCCTTTCCCTTCGTCGGAGATCTACAGGACTTTGCCAGTTCGTGAAGAGATTCTCCGCTCCTTGCTCAACTCTGATCTGATTGGGTTCCATACTTTCGATTATGCCCGTCATTTTTTATCTTGTTGCAGCCGGATGCTTGGGCTTACTTATGAGTCAAAGCGGGGATATATTGGGTTGGAGTATTATGGCCGCACTGTAAGCATTAAGATTCTCCCTGTTGGGATACATATGGGTCAGTTGAAGTCAGTTTTGAGCTTGCCTGAGACAGAGATGAAAGTTCTGCAGCTCATCAAGCAATTCTCCGGCCAGAGCCGAACGATGTTGCTTGGAGTCGATGACATGGATATATTCAAAGGAATCAGCTTGAAGCTATTAGCGTTTGAGCAACTTCTGATGCAGCACCCTGAGTGCCGGGGGAAGGTAGTGTTGGTTCAGATTGCTAATCCAGCTAGAGGGAAGGGGAAGGATGTCGAGGAGGTACAGGTGGAAAGCCATGCCATGGCGAAAAGGATCAATGAAGCATTCGGGCAATCTGGTTATGAGCCTGTGATCATGATTGATAAGCCATTGCAGTTTTATGAGCGAGTTGCATATTACGTGGTGGCTGAATGTTGCTTGGTGACTGCAGTCAGAGATGGAATGAATCTGATACCTTATGAGTATATCATCTCCCGTCAGGGAAATGAGACACTGGATCATGCGTTAGGGCTGAGTCCATCAACAATGAAGAAGAGTATGCTTGTTGTTTCTGAGTTCATTGGTTGCTCCCCGTCCTTAAGTGGAGCTATTCGGGTAAATCCTTGGAACATTGATGCCGTAGCTGATGCCATGGATTCTGCTTTAGAGATGCCTGAGCCTGAAAAGCAATTAAGGCATGAAAAACACTATAGGTACGTGAGTACTCATGATGTCGGCTATTGGGCTAACAGTTTCCTTCAAGATTTGGAGAGAACTTGCCAGGATCATGTTCGGAAGAGATGTTGGGGGATAGGTTTCGGTCTGGGGTTCAGAGTTGTCGCCCTCGATCCCAACTTCAGGAAGCTGGCTATGGAGCACATTGTGTCTGCCTACCGTAGGACTAGAACTCGTGCGATTCTGATGGATTACGATGGAACACTGATGCCTCAAGCTTCCATTGACAAGAGTCCAACAACCCGATCAATTGAAATACTTAACCGCCTTTGTCGTGACAAGAACAATGTAGTCTTTCTGGTAAGTGCCCGAAGCCGTAGCACCCTCAGCGAGTGGTTCTCTCCATGTGAAATTCTTGGAATGGCTGCAGAGCATGGATATTTCCTTAGGTATATTAATGGGGCATTTGGTTTAATGTTATCTTAATTTTATATCATTTTATCTAGATGTTATGACATTTAGATGTCATTTTTGAACGATAATTTTATAATGTTTATACATATTATCAAACTAAATAATTATTTTTTAACATTAAACCAAATGGCTGTGAGTCATCTTTCATGCAATCTTGTATATATTCTGAAAATCACGGATATTTCTTCGGACATTTTGGTGATTTTAGGTTAAGAAGAGATGCGGAATGGGAGACTTGTGTTCCAGTGGCTGATTGTAGCTGGAAGCCAATAGCAGAACCAGTGATGAGGCTGTACACAGAAACAACTGATGGGTCTACCATTGAAGACAAAGAAACCTCATTGGTTTGGTCTTATGAAGATGCTGACCCTGATTTTGGGTCATGCCAGGCTAAGGAGCTTTTGGATCATTTGGAGAGTGTGCTGGCTAATGAACCAGTTTCAGTGAAGAGTGGCCAGAATTATGTGGAGGTCAAGCCTCAGGTTGGCTGCTTATTTGCTCCATGGTTTTGATAATTGCATGACACAAGAAAAAGCAGAATTGATTATGCTGTTATAAACTGTAATAAATTTTTTCCTCTCCACTTACGAATGGTTGTATGTGCAGGGCGTGAGCAAAGGCCTTGTAGCTCAGCGTCTGCTTTCCACCATGAGGAAGAGAGGACCTTTACCCGATTTTGTTCTGTGTATCGGTGACGATCGGTCCGACGAAGATATGTTTGAAGTGATAACTGGTGCAGTAAATGGCCCTGCATTGTCGCCCTCGGCTGACGTCTTTGCATGCACTGTCGGGAGGAAGCCGAGCAAGGCAAAGTACTATTTAGACGATACAGCCGAGATCGTCAGATTGATGCAGGGTTTGGCTTCTGTCTCTGAACAATCTGCCGTAAGCTTTAGTGCCTCCTCATTAGATCTTGGTCAATATGCTTCCTCTTAAATTTAGGCATATCATGGTTATGCCCTTGTGCAGTCAGGCAATAGGTGAGTGCTTTTTATTTCATAGACTTTTTTCTCATTATTATGGAAGCTCAGTTGTTCTATGCTGAATGATAAACATGTGCATATGTTTCATTGAATATTCATGTTGTTAGTGGTAAAATTGTAGCAGTGGAAGAACTATTTGCCCAAAGTTAAATGTGCTGCATCTTGTTAGAGGTCCTTTTTGCAAACTATTGAGTGCTGAAAGTGGGAGATTCTGTTGTGGATAGATAGTGTAGATGAAGAGAGGCTATTTAATCGTTCTGAATGAATTGGGCCTCATCGTGTGGTTGGTTTGATTTTAAATCAATATCAGATACTTGCGACGACTTATGGCTGAAAAGGGTTCTAAGAAAAAGAAATCACACTGGAGTAAAGCACGACTTCTTGCAGGTTTTTAAACCAATTGACGGGCTGTAGACGAATGTTCTGTGCTCAAACCAATAATCGCTCGTCTGCGTAACACCTGGATGGCAACAATGCAAACAATCACTGATTCCTTTGCAGCTTTTCAACACTATATTGCATTGTGTGACTCATCTCTCAACTGTGATAAAGCAGTAATATTCAATAGCTCAACTTTTGTTCCCATATCCGCAGCCTCAGTGACTGGATCACTAGCTTTATTCGTATTGTCACTGCTTTCACCAGCGTGAGATTGATGAAATGTTGAGATATGGAATCGAATTTTGGATTGGATCATGAACTATTCGATTTGATCGAGCTGACTAATAATTTATTTTTATGATTCAAAAATCTAATCAATTCAATTTTGAGTTAGCTTAGAATCGGATTTACATTAGTTTTGCATAATAACTTAATAAATGATTATATTTTAAAATTCTTTCGTATGTGCAAGTAGGTTCTTTTGTTATTAACGTTTTAACTCTTTTGTTTGTCGAGATGCGAGGAACGCATGTACGTGCTACAGAAATTTATTTTCAATTATATGTTATACTTTTTAATATGGTCGTGAAACTTTAAAATTTATAGGCTTAAAGCTCAAGTGATTTCGATGTGAATTTATAATTTATGTATAGTCATGTTCAAAACACGATAATTCAAAATTTGTGGACTTAAGTTCAAACAATTTTGATGGTAGCTAACTCAATGATTAAACGCTGTAAATAAAGCATGATGGCTCATAATTCATTGCTTATGTTTAAAGGATTTCATACGTGTTATAACACTTAGAAAAAACACCCGAGTTTGAATGATTTTGAATTAAATCGACTCAACAAAGAAGTATTTATTATTATATTGTAATCCTACTTAAAAAAGAATAATTCAAAATCTCTGGTTTTTGCTCGAACATTTTGAGCTGATATTGCTCAATAAATAATCATCTATTTTAAATATCATTGTAAAAATGGTACTCAAAGCTGACTTAAAATCACGACTTTAAGCATTTATGAGTCGGTATTTATAACCTGTTCTCAATGTAAACACATCCCTCTATTATGTGTGTGAATCTTTTAACTCGGTGAATTCTTGAGTGCGGCTCTTCTCCTTGTTAAATGTTAATACTTTTGTATCAACATCAAAATTCGAGCGTGCATTGAGTTGAGTTCAATACCGTCTTGAAGTCAAAAGTTTTCAAATGCTAGTAATCTCGAATTCAAAAAAAACATTGAATCGAGCTAGCGCTTTAGCTTTGAGCAATGAATTTTGAGCTTTATTTTATAACTAATATTATAATATAATAATTATAAAAAATATAATATAATAAGTGCTTATTATTTATTGAGCCATATTAGCTCAAAAATTAAAATCATTCAAATATGAGCCATAAATTATAAATTTTGAGCAGTGAAGGATTTTGATCAGGCACAAATTTGTGATCCTTATAGAAAAAATAATATCCCCAATATATTTAGTTGACTTCAATTATTTCGTATGCTCATAAAAAATTAAAAAAATATTTACCTACATATCACACTATTTAATTTTATTTATGCATTACCCATCCATTCTTAGTTAATTACGCCATGCATATTTAAAACATTATAAAGCTTACATACACACACTTAAATTAAAACTCAGTTAAAATCTATTTGAAAAAAAAATTATTTTATTAGTAAATTATTAAAATTATATTTTTACTTATAATAGTACATATTTTTTCTTCCTCAATGCCACACAAGAGCTGATCTGTCTTAAAATCAATTCACGTCGCAAATATCTCATTCCCTTGCCACCACCTAAACATCAAGATTTTAAGATTTTCACTCAAAATATATTTAAATATCCTTAAAATAATATTATGTACGGCTCAGATTTTTTGTAACCTAAATATAGTTAGGTTATTGAAAAATTATGATTACTCATTTAATTTATTTTCATTAAAATATGTATATATAAAATTTTATAATATTTTAAGTATGCATAGCATAATTAATAAAAAATGAATGAGCAATGCATAAATAAAACTAAATTGTGTAGCATGTAGATAAATATCTTAAAATTAAATTGATGACAAATGTGCGATTTGATGATAACTAAATTATCACAATGCATAATCACAATTTAAGTAAGATAATATTTTACAAGATCATTTTCTCACATAGATATATGTTAAGCTTCTACACTTGATCTAATCACAATACTATCTTTTGCACTTTTAAATAACGAGTTTTTCCGACAAAAAATACAATAACTTGAAATAAATCCGTAGTTAGTGACTCATACGTAACAATCCTAGCAATACTTTATTAGCTCATATTTTCAAATACTAATCCTAATTACCCATACTTTAGTCTGTTATGAATAAATAACAAATAATCAAGATCAAGCACGAGTTTTAGTATTATATGAATAAATCAAAGAGAAAAGAAAAATATCATGTAGCCTCAATAACTGATCAATAAATTGATCGATCAATCACTTAATCCACTAAATAATCTAATAAATTAATGCCCTAACTTATAATTGGTCAATTTATTAGACAATTATTAAGAATATTTAGCCGTACTCAAGAGAGAAATATATAAAAATAATAATTCCATTTATGACAATATCTGCCTGTGAAAAAAAAATTAAAAAAAAAAAAAGAAAAAAAAATCTGCCTGTGAAGTGTGAAGTGTACATAGGCATATAGCTTCACAAAATACTAACAAATCCAGCAAAAGGAATAATTTAAGACCTGGGTGCAATAAACTAAAGAATATGAACTGATATAGAAAACATTAAACTTTGGGAACCCAAACATAATTTACCCAAAAATGGCATTGCCATTATTCTTCCCATAGTGAGAATCCATATTATTCCAACTGTCCACCAACATGGAGAGCCAATCAAGATAAAAAGAGAAGATCAAATGCAGTCCCACATGTGAATCACATTAATGCAGAAAGCATGAAGATAATAAAAATAAGTATGAATCATTCTCATGTTGGCTTCCAGAGGATGGTGGTCTCAGCAATCATGGATGTCACGATGTAGGGATCCACATTCAAAGCCGGCCCCCTGTCTTCGAAATAACCTAAAAACAACAACTTCGATCAATTTTTTGTGTTCAAGGAACAATCCCTTTGCTATTGAGAGAGAAAAAACACTACCTTTACAATTCTTTTCTCTCACGACTGACACGAATTGATGCGCCACGGTTCGCAACACCATGGAAAGCCATTATTCAAGTAGCGATTAGACCCATTACAATTGATTTTCTAAACTTTCGAAGATTCGGGATGAGCTGCTAAAAAAGAAAAAGCGATAGAAAGATGAGGAAGGAAAAGACAGTAATACATAGCTAGAAGACCTAGAACTTCAGAAGTGGAGTTAGTGCTACGTCACACTCCATTCCTTTTCTTCTACCATTATTCTGAGTATTGGTCAAACCCATTATGATCGATTCATTAAACATTCGAGAATTTGAGATGAGCTGCTAAAAAAGACGCTTTGAGGGAAGGAGATGGCTGTAATATATAGCTAGAAGACCTAGAAACCTAAAGTTATAGTCAAGTCAATGCCACAATCCATTCCTTTTCTTCTGCCATTATTCGAGTAGTGGTTAGAACCATTACGATCGATTCGCTAAACATTCGAAGATTCGAGATGCACTGCTAAAAAAGGCAAGGTAATAGAGAGAGATGGAAGGAGACAGTAGTAATACATACCCAGAAGACCTAGAACTCTAAAAGTAGAGCCATTGAATACATGAAATTTGTTGGGGATGCAACATAAATCAATTTCTCAATTCGTGTTAAATATTGCCACTCGTAATGATGAACTCAAATGAACTCATGTGAAGGACAAGAAGATCAACAAGGTTATTCGAGTTCAAGAGTCACACCCAAGAGAAAGTGAGGCGGTGCTCATTACCTTCATCATAGGCAGCAATGTGCTCCTTGTGCCTGAGGCCAAGCTTTTCAATAGCCTTATTGATGACCTCATACCCACCACCATTCCTTATGGACTAGGTGCCGAAAAAGCAATAAAGCCAAACGGAAGGATGAACTCAAAAATATGAAAGGCTACAGCTCTCATTTTCAAAATACCTGTAGTTAGTGTGAGCACCAGCACCATTCCAATCTCCCTGGAAGCAGTAAACATCAAATATAAAGTAATCAAATAGCACAAAAGGAGGATTAAATTTCCTCAAACATGAAAACAAATGAATTGGGATTATCAAACTCAAATCCAACCATTTGATTCGATCTTTCTACATGCGAACAAGTTTCAAGAAAAGAAAGTTTTAATGTCACTTGCAACCGAAAAACTTTTTCAAACTAAGTGAACTTGATACAGCCTATAACTTAATTAGAGCATGACTCATTAATGGCGATTAAACATACTAATGATAAAAGAAATCTCTGCTGCACAACATCTGACCAATACATAGCTCAAAATCTAGTTTTGAGTTTAATCTGCTGGATTATTCAATGGATTAAGGGATAATTCAAAAAATTAACTCAAAAGTAACTTTTAGGCTATGTTTGATTAGGTATTTGAGCTATATAAAATGTTTCATAAACAAACTGAAGAATGCACTACACAAAGGGGAGAAAAGTTATCACACTGCACACCGTGCTCAGCAAGTGTGATTAGTGAATAATAATTCATAAAGCAGAACTCAGATTGTTAAGTCCGAGGCTACCAGCTGACCTAAAAGCTTATGTTTATAGGTCATGACTCAAGAATAGTTTTATATTCTAACACGTTCCTACACACATAAAAGCTTATTTGCTTTGCAACGTAGAGTTTAGCATAGGCGTTTTTTGTAACCTTATACTAAAGATGAATATGATCACCAAGAGTCAAACTTGAGACCTCTTAGTTCTGATTTCCTATTAAATCTTGACTATTAACTGACCTAAAGCTTAAGCATATAGATTATAGCATGGGAATAATTTTATATTGTAACACAGATTATTGAATAAAAATTACAAACATGAATGGGCTTCAGGTCAAGGGAAAGAACCACACCAGCAATTTCAGTAATTCTCTGGCTACATGAGCAGCAAATATTTACAGCAGCAAGTCTTTACTGACGATTGATGATTCGCCTATACCTCTAGAATACCGCGAGCAATAATTGATCTCCTGCAGAGATCCCAACTGCAAGTGCAACTTGGAATTCCCACTGCGTAGGCACAATATCTTCAACATCACCATGAAGAAATTGAACAAGATAAGATTTTCAATTTAAGAAAAAAATAAAAGAAAGAAAATTATTACCTGACCAGGTATGACCTCACCATTAATGCCACTAATATTGATCCCAGAATAAATACATGCTTGTAATGGGAATCAACAATGCCACAGCCGAATGATTTGTCAGCACTGGTCGAACACTGCAACAGATTTTGAACAATGCGGAGAATATGTTAGAATGCACATGAGAATTCTCCCACATTGAATAAATAATAAGTTGAGTTGTTAATATAGAAGTGTTGGTTGTCCGGCTTTTGAGTAAGTATAAATCCCCCCAATAGCCCAAGCGGACCCAACATTTTTGTGGGGGATTTGTTTTTGGCTTGAGCCCGTTAAAAGTCAAGTCGGGTACGGTTGACTGGTGCCCTAAAACAGGCAAAATAGAAACTTAAAGAGCACAGTTCATACTGCCTGAAATATAATTAATAGATATATCTTACTTTTACTTTAGCCTTAAAAGTAAAGAACCAACTTTAATCAACTCTAGACTGATAAATCAATTAGATCAGGCAGGGCCACCAAAAGAAATCAAGTCTATATCTCCCCCAAGCCAGAAGGTTAGCTGGTCAATTCAAGTAAGGCTAGTCAGGTCCCTCAAATTTGTTCCCAAGGGTCTGCTTGGAAGTGACATGGTAGTCACCATTTTACTCAATTATTTTGGCTTATTAATGTTGCATACCTTTGTTCTTACAAATAAGCAAAATGGGTAGAAATAATTGACATAAACATGGAAATATTCAATACATAAATTTTTTTTTTGTGTGAATCTATAGTATAACATAACAATGGCAAATAGTAACGTATTAAAATATTACCTAAGGACCGGGGAATCCCCCCACCATCATATCTTTGTTGGTTGGAATAGGCACTCCAGTTGGAGTGTAACAGTCACATCTCACATATATGAAATCAAAGCATAACATATGTAAGGTGAACGTAAAATAATGAACCTTATTCAGAGGTAGCAATTTTGAATTTTTACAAGCTAAATTAACTAAGAAGGCATTTGGTTTAATGCAATTTAGATGTGTTACTTTATTTTTATTTTTTTTTCTGAACATTATAATTTTCCCTACTCTACATAAAAATTGCGGTGGTGTGGCTCGAACTAGAGACCTTCAGGTACCAAATGTAAGCTCCTTCCCCATTGAGCCAGGCACATATGTTAAATGTTATTTGAATGTTAATATTATTTAGATATCTATGTTATTTATCTTTTTTATTTATTTGGTTTAATGTCAATATATTATAAATTAGAATTAAAGTGTTATTATTATCAAAATTCATAAATCTAAAGGTAATTCATTCTTAAAATCATGGACATTGGCTTCTCCACCATAGATTCAAATTCTTTGCCTTCCTTATTCCAGCTTCCCCAACTTCTTTACGATTGTTGTTCAATTCAAAGGGTGGGTAGCATCCAAATATTGCCCAAATTTAGGTGACATCAAGATGCCACCTTAGATTAACAATTTTGTAAGTGCTTGTAATGTTATCTAACCATGTAATCGAACCTAAATTTATTTTTTCAAAATAACATGATATAGCATCACAATAAGATTGAACCAAATCCATAATTAACAAATTTGATGACAGTACTATGTACAGATGTGAACTTATTAATTTCTTAATTGGTTATGGTAAAACTGAATTTATTAGTTTGGCCATTGTACTTAGTGCAATAGGCTCCATTATTGTGCAACTTAAGGATAGATGTGCGCAAACTTATCCCTGCATAGTTGAGAGGTTTAGGAATGCCTTCGAATTGCAATCTTATTGGTTAAGATTGTTGGGAAAAGCAGTGACTGAATAGCCTTAGTTTGACTATTACTTGCTTAGTACCATCACACTACTTAATATAACTTAAGGTGAGTACGTCACTGTCGAAAAGAAAGTTGAATTTAACTTGTGGTGCTGAGTGCATAGTATAAATATCTTTACTACTAGCTTAAGCATTTTAAAATGTCTTTTCTATTAGCTTAAACTTTTAGGAGAGTTGACAAGCGTCGACGATCTTAACAAAAGTGAGTCAATTTTACTCCTCTGTTTGATTGATTTGATAAAAATAAGGTTTCTAAAACATGACCTTACAGATTGTGAAACTCGTTGACATGCACTGAATCCAAACTAGTCTACATGTTCCCAATCAACTATCCAATCGAATTCCTATATCATGTGAAAGCTACACAAACAATATCGGGAAGTCTCATCCTTTTTTGTCTATTATCATATCTACCACCAATCAGCACCTTATGCATATAGTTATATTCATTCTCTCACACACAACTTTTAGCATAAAAATCGGCGGATACTGCATTTCAGTGATAAACCACACAGAGGACAAAGGCTTTCAACAAGATTCCTACAATAAGGTACAAAGAAATCAGTAACTACAAGATAGAAGGAAAAGGCAACTTACAAGAATGTTATTTTACCTCCTGAAAGGATCCCTAAAAATGGCCTGAGGACTTGAAGCACAAAGAGATTATGAATAAAAACCAGAGCAAACTTACAAATACAAGGATTACACATAACAAATCCTTTAACTAATACTAACTCACAAGCCATAAGACACATGAGGGAAGAAAAACTTACTACAAAATCACTTCACTGTCCTCCCCAGGAGCTTGACCAGTGTTGCAGCCGTCATAGTTCCATTTGGGAAGCTTGCTGGGATCGCTTACAGGTCCTGGAAGAGTCTGCTTGATGATAAAACCCACCTTATATGGGAGAACATATGCAAATAATAACCAAAATCAAATGAAAATAACCAGCTCTTGAGGAATTCAAACGAGCAGAGTTGTTTTACCATTGCTTTACTCAAGTCCATACCAAATCCTCAAATCCTACAGAAAACAAAAAGAAAAAAATGTAGACAAAATATTATACGGTATACATGTATCTAGATTCAAATCTAAACCCAACTCAAAGAAGATGGATACAACAACAACAACCAAGCCTTAATCCCACTAGGTGGGGTCGGCTACATGAATCCTTTGTTTCCATTGCGCTCTATCAGTTACCAAATTCTTATCTAAGTTTAAGTAACTAAGATCACTCCTTATAGTTTCTTGCCATGTCTTCTTTGGTCTCCCTCTTCCTCTTTGTACATGGGCAAAATCCAATAACTCAATTTTTCTAACTGGAGCTTCAATTGGCCTACGATTTAGATGTCCAAACCATCGAAGCCGACTTTCTCTAAGTTTATCCTCAATTGGTGCAACACCAACTTTCTTTCGGATATACTCATTTCTCATTCTATCCTTTCGTGTATATCCACACATTCATCTTAACATTCTCATTTCTGCAACATTTATTTTATTTGTATGTTTCTTCTTTGCAGGCCAGCATTCAGCACCATATATCATCGCTGGTCTTACTACAGTTTTATAAAATTTACCCTTAATTTTGGATGAGATTTTTCTATCGCATA
>JAEMOT010003495.1:93217-117192 GCA_019297695.1 Apostasia ramifera
ATCTGCGAAGAGCATACACCAAGGCACTTCATCTTGGATATGTCCAGTCATGACTTCCATAATCAAAGCAAAAAGATACGGACTTAAAGCCGAGCCTTGGTGTAATCCAACTGTAATAGGAAAATCCTTAGTCAAACCTCCTTGTGTCCGAACAGAGGTAACAGCTCCTTCATACATGTCTTTAATAACTTGAATATAAGTAGTGCAAATCTCTTTCTTTTCTAAAACTCTCCAAAGTACTTCTCTTGAGACTTTATCATAAGCTTTTTCCAAATCAATAAAAACCAAATGTAAGTTTTCCTTTCTCTCCTTAAATTTCTCCATTAAACTTCTTAGTAAATGAATGGCTTCTATAGTAGATCTACCTGGCATAAAACCAAACTGATTCTCTGATATCTTAGTATTATGGCGTAACCTTTGTTCGATCACCCTCTCCCAAAGTTTTAAAGTATGACTCATTAATTTAATTCCTCTATAATTGGCACAATTTTGTACATCGCCTTTATTCTTATAAATAGGTACTAATATACTCTTCCTCCATTCATTTGGCATCCTTTTAGTCTTCAAAATCATATTAAACAATCTAGTGAGCCAAGAAACTCCTTCATCTCCTAAGCACTGCCAAACATCAATTGGGATGTTATCTGGTCCTACAGCTTTTTTATGCTTCATCTTCTTTAAAGCTTTCCAGACTTCAGCTTTACTAATACGTCGGATGTAAGAGTAATTTTTACTTTCTTTTAGGGTGCTGAATCAAAGAAGATGGATATTACTTCAAAAAAAAAAAAAAGAAGATGGATAGAATCAGCCAGAAAACATAAAAAACACGCTATAAACACTTTTGAAGAAACTAGTTTTTGACAAACAAGATACAGATGCTATACGGTGGAGGAAAAAACTCGAAACTGAACCAAAGAATCAAGTTTTTTACTGAAAAGTCACCAAAGAATCCATAAAGAACAAATTTCGGGACAACGAGAGAAGAAAGTAAAGAGACAGAGTAGGGAAAGAAGCAGGCCATATGTACTTTGGGATGATGTTTTTCTGTGGCCGGAGAGCAAGTAAAGTGAAGCAAAAATGAAGGGAAAAAGAAACTATAAAGAATAGAAACTCCAGGATTCGAAATGTTAAACCAACTCACAGAAATTTTCCATAACAAGTTTACTAAAAGGTGAAAAGCACCCATTGCGAGCAGAACTACAGCCAGAGAAAAGATTAAACGTAAGAGATAAAGTACGGGAAGAAGCAGACCATATGTGCTCCGCGACGATCTTCTCTTATGGTCGGAGAGCTAGATCAATCAAACAGAAGGAGGATGTCACGGATTCAAAATGTCAAACCACATCACGCACGATAGCCAGAAAGGGAGAGAATCAGCAAGTAAAACCTTAAAAAAAAAATCTATAAAAAACTTATCCATGAAGTAAAATTTCATAATAGAATCACTCTTTATATGAAAATCTCACTATTAAGAAGAAACGTCCAGCCAAAGATAGAAGAAAAGAAACAGAACAAGTAGGACATGATCTTCTCCGCAAGGTTCGTCAGCAAGATGAACAAAAAAAAAACACAAAACTAGTATTGAAAGTGTTAAAACAACTCACAAAGGAAGGCCTGAATCGACCACTGAAACCTTCAAAACAAGCTATAAAAACTTACCCATGGAGGAAAATGCCACAACGGAACAGGAGAAACAAGATTTTCCACAGGTTCACTAGAGAATCCATTAAGAGCAAAACCCGAGCCACAAAGAGAACAAAAAGAAATGAATGAAGTAGGAAACAAAGCAAACCAATAAGTAGGAAAATAAGTCACATGGAATGATGTAAAAACTTCACTGAAGAATCAAATTATAATTTATAAATAATTAGGACCTAAAATTAATACTCAAAACAGAGTTGTCAACTGAGTCTATAGACTGTGACTCAAACTTGACTCGGGCGAGTCGAGTTGAATCGCCGTTCAGCATCGACTCGGACACTCGAATCGCCGAGTCGCATTGCCTGGACACTTGACTCGCCGAGTCGCGTGGCCGAGTCGGGCTGACTCGTCCACTCGACTCGCCGAGTCGTGTGGACGAGTCAGCCGACTCGGCCGATAGACTCGGCGAGTCAAGTCACCGAGTCGGTATGACTCGGAAGCTCGACTCGCCGAGTCGCATGGACGAGTCAGCCGACTCGGCCGTTCTACTCGGCGAGTCGGTCGCCGAGTCGAGCTGACTCGGCCACTCGACTCGCCGAGTCTTGTGGACGAGCTGCCGACTCGGCCGCCAGACTCGGCGAGTCACGTCACCGATTCGGTATGACTCGGCCGTTCGACTCGGCGAGTCGCGTCGCCGAGTCGAGCTGACTCGGCAAGCGAACGGCCGAGTCGGCAGACTCGGCAGCTGACTCGGCGAGTAGCTTCGCCGATCAGCCGACTCTGCGAGCGACTCGCCGAGTCAAGTTTCCGAGTCGTCTTGCCTGGACATGCGACTCGCCGAGTCGCGTGGACGAGTCGAGTTGACTCGGCGAGTCGCGTTGCCGAGTCAGCCAGACTCGGCAGTCGAGCGTCCAGGCAGCGGGACTCGGCTATTCGAGTGGCCTGGCCGAGTCGAGTCCAAGTCACAGTCTATAGACTCAGTTGACAACTCTATTTTGAGTTTATTTAATCGTAATTTTAGGTTCTAATTATTTATAAATTATAATTTGGTCCTTCATATGCGTGAAGTTTTCATATCAGTCCATGTAACTTGTTTTCCTACTTTATCCCTTTCTTTTTGTTCTTTTTGTGGCTCAGATTCTGCTCTTAATGGATTCTTTAGTGAACTTGCGGAAAATCTTACATGTGGATTGCAAACTAGCTTACTAATTTATTTATAAACGAATTTATATACATTTTAGTTCATAAATACAAAAATTATAAACAAGCCATATTTTTCAAAAATATAAATAAATGTGTTCAAGAGCAGTTCATCATCATACAAATTATGATTCATAAATTTTTTTTATTAATAAATTAATAATATGTATTAAAATTTTTAAATGGGTCATTAATTAAGCTTTAGAAGAGCATTATACCAAGTCGTGCAATCAAACATGCTCATGAACTTCACATAACTTGTTCACGAATATTATCAAATGAAACACTAACTAGTATATTCAAATTCGTTCATTTACCAATTGAGCCTGAAATTATATTCAGACTTATTCATTAATAATACTTAACCAAATATGAACGAGTTTTTACCGAGCTAAATATCGAATTATTCATTAAATACTCTACATTTACTGGAACCCTTATCAATAGTAGAATGTTACCCTGCAATTAAGCGCATGAAATGAAGCGACTCTTACCCTTTCTTTTTTTTATATCACTGTTGAAATATCATCTTTTTGGCCCGAGCTTTTATTTTGACTCTACGCAATCGTATTAGGTTCTATATTTCATTATATAAAAGATGCAATTGATCATTTTTTGAGATTATAAATTTTAATTAAGAGAAGTAACTCAAATGCATGCTTAAGCAGGCATAACCAACTAGAACTGATGCATCTTGGCTCAGTCAGATCTTGCTTAAGGTTGGGAGAAACAACGGCATAAATTGACCAACTTGGGCTCAACTCGGCCTAAAGGACCCGAACTCAACCATCTTTACGATGACGAACAGTTAATCAATATGAAACCCTTGTCAATAGAAGGTCAAGTCAAGAGTCTCCCATCTCATTCAAATTAAAGTAGTATATTAATCTCGTTTAAATGCATGGAGAAATATTGGACTTATCCGTATATAGTTATTTTGTTCTTATTCGTAATGCAATTATTTCTCGAACACAATAGAGGGGGCAGCTTTGTATTTATGCCATTAGTTATAGACGTAATGGTTAAAGAAGACTCGCAGTTTTGAAGCTAATCTGAAAGCAAGTGCACAAACTGTTTACGCGAAAATTAGTACCACTTTATCGAATACTAAGATCTTAAAGAAATCAAAGTCTTAGCATTAGGTTCTTGATGATTGAGTCCTCGAGTAGGTTGTTCGAGGCTAAGGAAATAACTAAGTTGAGTCTAATCGGGAAAAAGATCCCCCGCAAGCTCTCAAAGGATTATTCCTTGAGGAAGTCTTCTCACCCAACTTAGCAGTTTTTCATGGTGGACTTGAACACTCTTTCAAGATGAACGTATTTATTCTCAAGGATTTTCTCGAGTTAGTGTTGGTCATGCTATTTTAGTCTCTTTGTACGTATCTCAAAATCTTCAAATTTTTACGTGTTAATAAGCGAGTCATTACGATCGAGATCTCGGAGGACATGGATTAGATGTTTAATTATAGACTGATCATAAAATTAAAGACTAAAAGAAAAAATGAAATCTCAATATGTGAAATTTAACTTGTAACAAATTTGAGATTTGAGAATATCTGCCATAAGAAAAAAAAAACTTTAAAAACAGCATAAAAAGGTATAAGAAGGAATTTTATTCATAGGTTACTTTGAAAAATAATATTTTCATTTACACAAAAATCATTATATATATATATATGTATATAACATTTTAAACTCATAAATATAATTTATTTTTATACCTCTTTACTTAATAAAAATAATATACAAATAATATATATATATATATATATTTAATTATAGAGTTTACAAAATTATAATCGGTAATATGTGAGATTTTGGTGGTGTAATTTAAAAGTTAAAAAAATAAAACCTTGAAAAGCTATACATTCATGTTAAAACTATCAATTACCAACATGAAAATGTTTTTTTTTTTTTTAGAATCAATATTCTTTTAATTAAAGTTGCAAAGAACAAGTTTTAGCATAAAAATGAGGAAATTAGAGAAGATTTATTTTGGTAGTTTGTATATTTTTAATTCATTTTAATTTGAAAAAAATTAAAATGTTTTAAGATAAGTTTAAAACTTTTTTTTAATAGTAGTTTAAGACTTGTTAGCAATATATAAATATCTGAAAAGTTAAGAACTATTATGTACTTAGTAGAATTAGTAGAAGTGAATTCTTATTAATCAAGCGTACATAATCAAAATATAAATATAAATAATAATAATAATAATATTAAAAATATAATAAAATACAATTAATAAGAATATCATAATATTGAACATATTTATTTAAAAAAAATTGAGGAGTTTATAAAAAATACAATTATTCCAATGGCATATATAAAGAATTTCGAAATGTGAATATTTTCTTTTTGCTAGAATCAATATTGACACCCTTTCAAAAAACAATTTTTTGAATGATAATTAAAAACCCATAAAATATTTAGTGCATAAAAATTAAGAAGTGTTTGTTTCAGTGTAATTTAGATTTTAGAATTAGATTTTAATATTAATATTATTAAAATATCTATAATATATATTGCAAAAAAATTTATTTACGTATCATTATCATAAAATTACAAAAATTCAAATTGGCTAAAAAAGAATATTTCTAGCTTTTAACATAAATTAATGGTGAATTTATTGTAGCATTTATATATTTTTTTAATTTTATACAAATAGAAAATAAGATTTTGAATGTTTATCTCCGTAAAATTTCATTTTGAATTGCAATTATATAATTTAAATTTTACATAATTTCAATCTGACTGCTAATTATGCTAAAAAATTTTAATCAATTATGTCATTATCTAGTTACTTCTTTTCTTTGCACATATGCAAAAAGAAATATGCCACTGATCTCTCCATAACAGAGATGGCTCTGGGCCTACTCGTCCATCCTTAAGATAAGCTCACTTATTCTATTCTGTTATCTCTCTAACTTTACTTTTCCTCTTTCCTTGCAGGAATCATGGAGGCAAGGATACCAGCAAGAGGGCACCACCCTGACTATCCATGCAGATTTCAGGCAACGCGTCCACCACTGTCACGGTTCGCATGCTAGGATTCACATAAAAGCTCGCGCCCCAACATGCGGGGGGCTAATGTTGACATGTGACAAACATTTAGTATATTAATTATTTTTGTCAACTAAGTATGTTGCTATTCTTGATTAGTCATCATCCTTTGTTTCACATCGAGCTCTTTGATATTTCGAGAGACCATATTATGTATTGTGTACCTCATCCTAATTATACATTCTAACATGATATGGTACATAATGCATTGATTGATATTCTTAGTTGTGGTGTATAATATTGTCGTGAGGTTCTTTTGATTTTTTTAGTATCTGAGTCTTATTATAGTTTGTATCACTGATATTTAAGTTTATGGTTGGTTTGAGTGAGCTAATCTCTGCTTGGATATTACGGGAATCTCACCTTTGACATCTATCACTGCTGTTGTGCCAAATGATCTTCCTTTTAGGGAAGTTGCTCGTCGTGCTGCTGCTCACAAAGTAGGCAAATATTTAGCTAATTATTAGGCTCATGGTATTAACTTCTACCCATTTATATTTGATACTTTTAGTTGTTTGGCTCCTAATACTGTTTTATTCCTCACACATGTACAATATATTCAGCTTGTCGGGGATCGAGTAATCTCTCCTATTGTCTTTCATTGTATCGGCTTAGCTATTCAAAAAGGTATTACTATTTAATTATTAAGCTGCATGTAATACGGTGATGCTTTTTAATTTAGTTTTGTATTTTCAAAGTTTGATAATTTATTAAATACAATTTATTATGCAACGGGAGGTCTTTCTTGAGAGAGAATTTAAAACTTTAATTTACAACAAGAACTGATACGCAAAATACCATTATGCTTTTAATTTTCTATATTAAATATTCTAAATTCCATAAATTACATGCATACAAACATTTATTTGCAAAAGCACAAAAGTTCATTACAAATTTACCATTTTTAATATTAATTTATAACCCAACTAACCTTTGTCGTTTAATCACTGGGCCTGCCGGCTGCCGCCGACGGTCCGGGGCCTTTCCCTACGGCGAGCTCCCCCGCCGGCCGGCACCACAACGGAGGCTTCGTCTGAGCCACAAAATGCCAAAGCTCGCCGGGCCAGGAACCCGCCCAAAATCCCCCGCACCACCGCCGCCGGTCTGCTGCGCTGGCCGACGTGGAGGTCGTCGGAGGCTTCGCCGGCGGCGGATGCCCGGACGATTAAAAGGTCGAGCTCGTCGGTGATGCGCTTGATCTCGTAGAGGTCGAGGAGGATGGATTCTGGCTCGTCGGTGATCTTGTGGTTGGATTGGGGTTCGCCGGAGCGGAGAGCTTCGAGGCGGTAGCGGGAGGGGCGGCGGGGGTGCATAAGGCGGCGGAGGGATGGGTCGTCTTCGACGGTGGCTGCGACGGGGTCTCGGCCTCCGGATCCTCGCTGGTGCCATGCCCAGGCGGCTGCTCGGACCGGCGCGAGATTGTCTTCGGCGGCTCCGGGGGAGGAGGAGGAGGAGGAGGATGTTGTCGTTCTGTTTTTAACAGCCATGTGAAAGAGAATCCTCTCTCTCTCTCTCTCTCTCTCTCTCTCTCCGTAAGCGGAGTTGCGATTTGCGAGCGGCAGAACCGAAGATTTAACGAGAACGGCAGGCTCGAAACTCGCTCAAACGTGACTCAGTATTTTACTTCATCCGAACTCAGATCCAGTTTCTCATCAACTTATTATATAAATAATCACATATAATAAAATTATTTTGGTGCATATATTTTTAAGATATTTTATTAATTATATGAATAATTATATGAGATATATAATGCACAAGTACTGCGCATATATTATATGTGCTTACCAAATTAAATTCATATTTAGCATATATTGTAAGTAAAATAAAATTAATTCAAAATCAAATAGATTTTAGTAAACTCGATTTAAACTTAAAAATTCTAAATTAAGTTGAGACAATAAGGATGGCGAGCCAAGTTGGGTTGAAAAAAAAAAATTCATAGTATAAATTATTCTTTTATTTATATATCACATAAAATCTAGAATGAAAATTTAATGTACTTAATTAATTTTATTCAATATAATAAATTTAATTTATTTTTTTATTATTTTAAAAATAATTAATATTTACTTAATTTGTTTTGTTAAAATTACTTTAAATTATTATTTGATAAAGTATAATGAAAATAATTCATGTGACTAATATCACTTGATAGGGTTAAGATTTAATTATTATTATTGTTATTTTATAAAATTAAAATTAAATTTAAAAAAATAATATTTATATTAAGATTTTTTAGATGTGAAATAAATTTAGATTTATTTTGTCAAAAAATATAAAATGTGAACTACAACTTAGTCAGATTAATTTTAATCTAATCTCAGTAATAAAAAGACTTAACTAACACATTGTGTTAATTAAAAAATAGAGAGAAACGGGAAGATGATTTTTTTTTTAAATGTAAATATTGAAATTTTTATAATTTTACAAAATAAGTTTAAATATTGTGATGTACACATTACATATACAATAATTACAATATAAATTAATAAAATATTATCGACATACAATATTTTATATTATATATATATATATATATATATCATATTAAGTAGCTTATATGATAATATCTTAATATATGACTGTAGAGAAAGTCAGTAGTTTAAAAGACTTATCACAAGAAAATTTGTAGTCAGTATCGTCAAATTTTTTTATTTATCTCAAATTTAAAAATATATATATTTCTTTTAATCGAGTCTTAAATGCAAATATTTTCATTCAGGTTAGATTTTTAACTCGTCATATTTGATCTTTTACAATTCATTAAAATTCTAGACCTCAAAGGAATGATCCCAAGGGTGATATCGATCATGGACTGTTGGAATTATAAGAATTAAATCATTAATTTACTTTTATTTATATATATATATATATATATATATTAATTTAATAGGATAAATAATCTAAGGAAGTAGTTAATAATTTTATTGTAGAATATTATGGACGGCTAACTAATTATTACATTTCATTTCATAACGCCTGGATTCTGGCCATTTTTAATTTTCAGGGCCAAGTATTAAATGACTTAAATTAATTTAATGTTAAAAAGATAAAGCTGTAGGTCAATTTAATATTGTTAATGAGTACGTCTTTTTAGATAGAGTTTCCCTCAATATTTTAGAAATGAGAACAAAAGAGAGATAAATAGAAAAAATAGAAAGATAAAAAAATTTACATAAAAAATTATCATGCTAGGTGAAAATTACTTAGAAAATTTATTACAAAAATTAATTTACTAGAATATTTAAAAGTCGAGAATATGCCGCATCACTTCTTAAAATATGATTCAACAGCATGTGGAGTAGCAGCGCAAGTCGTGCTAATTGGAGTTCTGTTAATGCCACAGTGTTTGGAAGCAGGTCAATCCATTGACCAAAGTTAGGCTATCGAACAAGTTTAGATTTTCTATTAAGTTTGGATCAAAAACTAAGAACAAGTTTTCAATTGAATTTGAGCTGTAGAAAGTCTGTCGACAGTCTATATTTGTAGTTTTTTCTGGTTCGCTCATGTATAATTATATGACTCTAATGAACATGTAAATTTTGAAGCTACCAATAATAATAGCAATGAATAAAGTTGCAACATCTTTAAAAAAAAAATCAAAATCTTACGAAGCACAATAATATGAAATTTCATTAATTTTGCATCATTTCGCTGAGTTCCAAGGTCTTTCAGCTAATGAAAGGACTTATATATAAAGTGATTAGTATCTCGAGCTTCTTATTGTAATTTATTCTAGTACAAAATTTGTCCCGTATCCTTGAAAAATTATTGGGTGCGAATGACGCACCGTTCGGACGCCCAATTAGAGGGCATCATGTGTGCCCGGACTCAGCTGTATAGTACACGTGACGTCCTCTGATTGGATTCCGGACGATGCGCGGTCCGAACCTAATAATTTCTCATGGTCCTCCTCCGATTTCGTGGCAATCCAAGGATCCCAGGCCCACAAAGAGTGGGCTCATAATTCTTAATTGTGGGGCCCACTTCGCATAAATTCTCGCTATAATTAAACTACCCAACTTGACAGTTACAATTTTTTTTAAAATCCACCTTTTTTTATTAAATATGCATATTTATATATTTATAATTTCGAAATACTATTTATTAATTATATATACGAAAATAGAGCGAAATGCATGAATTCACTGAAAAATTTATTTGAAAAAACATGCAACATATTTCTGTCATTAAAAATAAATCTATTCTATTTTTAAAAAAAGAAGTAAAGTTAGCATGTTATTAAAATTATATATGATGGAGGTGGTTCAATACATATTAACTTTTTATAAAAAGTATATATTAATATATTGTGTAAAATTAATATTCATAAAAATGGTAAGAGAACTAATGGAAAGTAATTTTTATATTATTTATGAGCACAATTATACAAATATGATAATATTCACATCACACTATTAAATTTTTAAATATGATAATTTAAATCTCACTATTACAATTTTTAAATATTATAAAAAATTATAATAGTTAAAAGTAAAATTAAAAAATTAAATTACATCCATGTCCCTTGAAAAAATTAATTCTAACTTTTTTAAAAACTTTAATTCAAACCTATATTTTTTTTAGTATGCTATAAAATTAATCTTGCTAATTTTATAATTCTTTAAATATAATTTTAAAATATTAACATTTATATTTTTTAATTTTAAAATTTTAGTATGAATAAATCAAAATATGAGATAAATTAAATTTAAATTTTTTTAAAGGATAAGAATAGAAAAGTGTAATTATGATCAAAACTAATTAAAATAATTAAATTTTATGTAATCAATCAAATAAATAAAAATGATAGAAATTCTTAACAACACTTTTACAATCTCAGGAATTCAAATCGAAGCTTTTAAAAAATTGAAACTAATTTAGAATGCCCTTCAGATCTCAGGGACCCGAATGCAATTTACCCTAAAAAAATAATGAGCAATAGATAATCTAATCTACATGTAATCCTTTTAAAAGGAAAGAATAGAGAAAATAGAGACACCAACTCAATACCTTTAAAACTCATAATTATTTAACTCACCTGCACCTTTGCATTATCTAACTCCATTCCTCTCATTCTACAGAGAAGCTTTCTGGCCAACATATCATCAGTTAATGACCAGCTACAGCACAAAAATATAGCCGTTATATCCTCATTATCCCTCAGTTTAATCCGGTAAGGGCAGTTTTCATTCAGACACATTCTAGCCCGGAAAGAGTCTGCCTCAAGACGCTCACAAGCTTTATTGATATAACAGCCATCGATATCGGATTCAAGCCCCATCAACACTAAATCGAGCAAAGAAGATCGATGTGATACGAGTTTATCTTTCATATCTGAGGACTCGGATTTACTCATGTCTAAGTTCACCTTCTCTGATGAACAGAGACTCCTATTTACTTTGATTGGGCAGCAGTAAGCCTGCAAAACATCGTGTTCTTTTGCATCTAACATGCGGAGGAGGTCATTTTTAGCAACAATCTTAGCTGTTTTATTCTTCTCCATCACTAGAATGCCTTCTGCTGATCTTTCATTTCTGATAACAGCATCCGAAAAACGATGTTGATGAGTTTTGAACTTCTCATTAAGACTACTCACGAATCCCTTGGTGACTGCAACACTTATAGTTCGGCTGGCAGAGACGGTCACAGTTTCATTGTTGGCTGGGTCGTGACACGGAATCCCGAGTTCAGATTGGATTCTTCCTTTCAGTGTCGCCATTTTAGGCTTCTCGCCATGAACGAGTATGACGTGCTTTGGAGAGAGAAAGCCAATGAGATCCATGATACCTTTGGCGTCAGTATGAGGACTGAAAGACATTTGATGAGTCTAGCAAGACAAATAATGCTCATTAAGTATAAGGGCTGGCGATGCTGGAGCAACAGTAACAAATAATGCTCCAAACACGAAGCAGCAAGACACAATAGTCATGATATTTCTTAATGAAGAACCAACAAAGACAAAAACCTAACACTTGCATTATAGAATATGAAATAAAGTTAATTTTTAGGCCTTATTTGGTAAGTGCTCAATTTGAAGCAAAATAATATTTTATTAATATTTTAAATTTATTACAAAATTTAATAACTTTATTTCACATCCGACATAAATTTTAACTTTAAAAATCAACTTTTTTTGATATCTTATACACGTACTAATAGTAAAATAAAATTTTCTCATCAACTCTATAAAATAATTTATTCTCTTTCCTTACCTTTTTTTGGTTGGTTACCAAATAAGTCCTTAAGGTTGGAATTTGTGTTAGATGTGAAATAAAATTATTAAAATTTACAATAAATTTAAAATATTAATTTTGCTTTTTTTTTGGATGGTGACAAATAAGGCCTAATACTCCTTTCATTTACAAACCAAATCAATCATTTTCTTGATTTACCAGAAAGATGGATGTGTGCAAACACAGCTTAAAATCTGAATTTATGACAGATAATGAAAGGCATATCTCCAAAATCTGCCATGTGTTCCTTGATTTATGCTTAATGTCAGCCATGTGTACTACTTGACTTATAACTAGAAAAATTCAAATATTTTGAAATGCACCCATATCTTCCAAGAATCAAACAGATTCCTTTGCAAGCCCTTCTTTCCCAATGCGTGAGAAACGCTTTGAACACTAAATACATGTTCATAAAGAAGACTCCGCTAGCAAATTAACTATAGATAAACAAGCCTAGCACAATAGAGGAAAAGAGCAAAAAGATCTTACATGCATTTTTCAACCAGTTGTGAACATCAACTTGTGCATAACAGAAAAACAACATTGAGCTACTGTAAGGATTTAATGGGTTTTGAAAGAAACCTGGCAGCGGACATCGATGGAAGTCTTTTCATCCAAATCAATTCTAGTTGGTTTACCAGACATTAGTTTATGCCCTATAGTTCCAGCAACACAGTAGCTGCAAAATTAGAGACATATCAAACTGGATTAAAACTTAAATATTTTCAGGCAACCACAAACTAAAGCAATTAAGAGATTCAAAATAAATGTTTTCATCTAAAAAGATTATGTAGTCATGTTGATTACAACTCTTTAAGTTCCAGAATATGGCAATAATTCAAATGGAACCACATTGCAGAAAAAGCCTCTAAGAACTGACATTTGCAGTTTCTACAACATAACCGCTAAGTAGGAACTGCCATATACAAGGGTTAGACTTGAATGGAGTGGGCTGGCAATTAAATGCGCATTTTTTAAGGAAAAATGAGCACATAGTGAAAAAAGCTTCATGAGCTGTCTTAATTCTCAACCCAATTCCCACAACCATCAATCCTTGTCAAGTCCATCCACCCCCTCCGCCTGAGAGCCTGCATTTGTTAAATAGGCAACAATGCGTGGTGGAAGAAATTATTATTCTCTAACCTTAAGGGATTATAGAAATCTAGCAAGAAATTATGGAAATAAATCGACCAAACTAATAATTTAAATACAACAAATAGCCCAAAAATATTTCAGCTGGACTCCCAAAAAACATTTCGGCTATACAACAAATCAAGACAGCAAATCAAAATCCCGAAGATAACTCTTTGGCATTACATGGTGAGTATTGTACATGCGCAAGAGAGAAAGCTACACTTGTTTTCATATAGCTTTTTGGCGTGGACATACAGTGTCCAGAAAATATTCTAGCCAAAAATTTGATCATAAATAACCAAAATATTAAAGACTGAATTCAAAATGTCCTATTTAATGTTTAATGGGCGAAGGCGATAGAGTGTGATTGTTTCAAATTTAGATCAAACATTGCTTAAAATGTGTAAATTTTAATTGGTCTTTCCATTTTTGAACAACTTCCCGTAAGCAACCACAAGGAAAACAGATTACTGCATAGTTAAGAGAGTACCCAGGGAGCGTAACGAGATTCTTTTCACATGGAGCCCATTGCTTGAAAACCTCAAGAGAAAATCCACCACTAATCATTCCAGGGGTGGCAAAAAGAACACAAGGTCCAGGTGCATTAATAAGGGATCGATCAAAAGAGCAAACTGTAAGAGAATGAAATTAAAAATCATCAAAAATAGAACTAATTTGTATAAGCTCCGAAAGAGGAAATCAATGTCCCTCCAATTATAGCCCTTTCAAAAGTAAAGGTAAACCATTTAGATTATTGAATGAGTATGATCTAAAGATATTGAAAGAGCACATATGCCTGTCACCTAACAAGATATTGAAAGAGCACATATGAGTGGAGGTAGGATTTTTTTTTTTTTTTGATAATAGCGTGGAGGTAGAGAGTTTTTTTTTTTTTGATAGTAGAGTGGAGGTAGAGAGTTACCTAAACAGGAAAATGCTAAAGGAAAAACACTTTAAACATTCAAAATAGAGTTACCTAAATAGGAATGCTGAACGAAAACCTGAAATATTTGGCACAATACTAACTCATCATGAACTGGATACAATTTTCGAATTTTACAATACACAAGCACTATTATCATGACAAGTTCTAGTAATTATAACTGATAAATAATCAATGGAGAGCCATAGAATAAATAAACTATGACTATTAGAAGCTTAAGCATCATCTAAAAACAGTGAGATTGAGTTATTGACCTACTTTTTTGCCAGTCCTCTTAACTCCTTTTCTGAGCTTCAATAAAAAAAAGAGTCACGGTCATGTACTGATGAAGCTTTAATGTATATGGTGCGACTAGGTTAAGTAATGGCCAGGAAGACCAAATCCAAGTGAGTCAAGTGACTATCTGAAGAAGGCCATTTGGCGTTTGATATTAGGTCAAGGCATTACACATGCCCATTTGGCACCAAAGTCATTCACTCATTCACTTAACACCCATGTTTCAAACATAATAATTGCTGGGCATGTGGTTTAATTACCATTACATCATAATAGTCACATTGCCACATGTTCTTTGAACAATAAGATACTGAATTCCATTCCTACTTGTCTCCTTTATTCCAACTAC
The DNA here is from genome assembly GCA_019297695.1 of Apostasia ramifera. Taxonomy (NCBI): domain Eukaryota; kingdom Viridiplantae; phylum Streptophyta; class Magnoliopsida; order Asparagales; family Orchidaceae; genus Apostasia; species Apostasia ramifera. Next base: position 108,062 of record JAEMOT010003495.1, read on the forward strand.
TCACCCATTGAATCCCTATCATTATGTTAACACCTAGATTAAGGGTTGAATTTCAGTCGTACACGCGGCATCTAAAGGCTCACTTTACTTATCATTGTACACGATGTTTCGTTCATCGGTCGAGATATTTGACTGATCATACTTTACTTTCGCAGATCTCTAATCTCGGATACGATATTTGGGCACCTGTACCTCCTAGTAACATTGGCGATGTTTGTTTATCCTCAGCTGTTGCTGTCTCAGCTCAGTGGAGACCGCCATGTCAGCACAGCTTTCACTAGCACAGACTCCCACCAGTCACACAAACCAAGGACCAGCATGCCTTTGCCACTACCGACGTCTTTCCTGGAGCCGACAATGGTGGGGCCGACAGTATAGACCCAGTAGTTATAATATTCCAACAGCATAGAGTCAACAAATACAATATTCCAGTCCGGAAAGCCCGCTGAACTCCACTACAGCTTACCTATAAATACCTCTGAGCGGAGTCTATAGAGGGCAGATTAAACTGGACGACACATCAAAAATAACACCTGAGATCAGAAAGAGAAGACTAGAAGACAATCAAATTCTCACGAGAACCATCAGGGATGAAACTTGTGTTCTTCATTCTTTTTTCTTCCTATATTGGTCCTCTGACCAAACCTTTTTGAGCCTTAGTGCAACACTTTTCTCTTGACTCTCAAATATATGTAGGGAAAGCTATCCCTGAACCACCTTAAATCTCTGTGTTTTCCTAGATGATTACTATCTCTCTGACACTGAAATTCTGAGCTAGAAACGTTGCGTGCTGCTAATTTTCAGAACTCCGTCTCTCTCCGTCAATACATCATTATCAATAACAACAAATATCTTCATATTTAACAAAATTGTATTTTTGCCTACCTATTTTTCTTATTGTTCCTTCAATAAAAATAGCTTTAATCCACCTTATGGCATCCTACACTCTCGAGTGACACTTTCCACCATGTGTATACAAGTCACAAGTATAATTGATGACTATCACATAAAGGGAGGAAAATTTATTTAATCTCGTGGTCAACTAAAATCAAGATGAATGTACAAGTCAAATTACAAAAGAACTGTTTTATAATACAGTTGTGGTTTTGCTATTTAAGAAAGTACCATGTTTGAAATCAAATGTATTGCGTGTCCCACAAGAATCCTTGATCTTCTGGCTCGTCCAACCAATAAGCATTTTATAATACATATTTGCTTGTATGGTTAAACCTGGACAACATAAAAATAATTAGTTGAAAATAAATACAGGTCTAGTACATATATGCTACAAAAGCTAACAACTCAGACACACATAAACAAACACAGAAACAGAGAGAGAGAGAGAGAGACATGAACCAATTTGAAAAGATCAATAATGTTATTAGTATATGCAAAGCTTTACGGAAACTATGTTATGTGCAAAATACAGGACTACAAGTTAGATGATGATTTAGTGAGCTATATTTTATCGGGGAAGGGAGTGGGAGGAGGGATGGTGGGGGTGGGGGGGTGTTGAATCAGATGTTTAATTAAACTTATCTTCAACTAGGCTAATTTGGTACAAGTTCTATTGTAGAATGAATTGGAGGCTTACTGAAGTGCTCCATGCTTTGGTTACATAGTTTATCAAATATTGCTTTGTTTGTCTTCAATTGGTTAATTTTTCTATAGCTAATATTAGAATATAAAATTTTTTTAGGCCACAACCAATGAGCTTAAGCTTTTAAGTTGGTTGATAACTAGAAACATAACATAATATTAGAGCCAAGTCTCAAGTTCAAACTATAGTAATACCCAATTATCGATAGTATAAGATTAAAAACAGATACCTATGCTAAACTCCATATTGCAAAGCAAATAAACTTACGCATTAAGAGGCATGTTAGAATGTACTATTATTACTGAGCTATGACCTACAAACTTAAGCTTTTAAGTCAGTTGGTAACCAAAGACTTAACAGTTAACATTCAGATGCTTAAGCTTGAATTTCTCGATTTTGAAGATATTTATCTCAATTGAAATTATGTGTGTTCAACTAAAAATACAAGTAATTTCCATAGCTCAAATTAAAAAAATAACATGGAATTTTATTCCATGGATGTGGTAACCATTGGCATGTTTGGTGGTTGAACCCAAGCAGAACACCTTAATTTAAGCAACTCATGTTTTGAGGGGAAAAGTTGTCCATTACACAAGGAACTCTGTCAACATATGTATTTAATATTGTAATACATGATATTATCCAATTTATCCCAAACACATCCATTGATATAGCTTAACTACAGCATTTTGCTACTGATGATGCATCCTATAGTTGTTTCAAATAATCAATTGATGCTTTTCGAGGACTTAAGTGATGCAGTATATAGGAAGCATGCTTAAGCAAACATTTATTTCATTGCTTATGTTAATTTTGTATGATTACAATAAGGCAATTTTGTCCAATTGAGATCATCACTGTGGTGTATGTTTAACCTAGCTTGCTTAACAGCCTTTACATCAAACTTCAACACTACTAAAAGAATCCAACGACACCTTCTAATTAGGTGATGAACAACACAATCTTTTTGTTGAGACCCGGCTTATTATTTTATACTCTATTGTTATGACTTTCTTGCCAGTTGATGGTCATTTTATTGATATTATTATATAAGTTCTACGACATTCACATAGAACTCTAGCAATTCTAACCTTGAATCGCATTGTACATCTTTTACGAAAAGTGTTAACAAATGTACTCCCAATTCAAGAGGTTATTTACTTACATCTAATGCTGCTTCATATACTACATACAAGTGTTCATTGTAGTTTTTATGTATGTGCAATACAACATGTAATGGCTCTAGAATGTGAAAGTGAGTTGAGTTTAAGCATGTTGATGAGGACATCTTAATGATTGACGGCCTAGAGTAGATTGTGCACCATTCATGTTAGTATATTATCACAGCTCAACAAAGCCATACGACAATCTGGTCTTCAAGCATAGAATAAAGGATCTTAAAGCCTATTCCTCACTGTGGCATTATGCTATGGTAGTCCTTCAGGAGTTTGACTGCAGGTTTTAGCCCTATACTCATTGGAACAACAATTCTCCTAAGCACCTTTATCCTCGTTTTTTAAAGTGACTATTTTGAAATCCACCATCCTCGGAATTCACAAATCAAGTAAAATTTCTTGATCAAATAGAATTGTTAATGATTGATTGTTTTAAATTTGGAGTTACCTATCATCTAAATCACTCGAATTTGCTTTAATTTTTAAGATCCAAAATCTTAATTTGAGATACAACTATCACTGGAGTAAAATTCTGAGAGAACCCAATTAATTACGTAATTTGCATTTTTGATTTATTGAATTAAATTGATGCTCGTCTAACTCGATAAACTCATGTTACCTTTGATCCTATCCGAGTTTAAAATTTAAATGTTTTTTACTTAAAGGAATTGAAATTACTTGAGATATCCATGATCAAGTTTAGAAAATAACAATCATTGATCTCATATTTTCATATTCACCAACATTTGATTCACATCACATGTTGAAGTTCAAAACTTCAAACTTGGTTGGTATGAAAAGTATTCATCTATTTGCTAGCTCACTACATATTTGCCAAAGCTCACATCTCTTAACATCATAAGCTTGTAAGACATGTTTCATTTATTCAAAGAATAACAATAAATAATGAGATGAGTCTAAGAAAAATTAGCAGTTAGACAAGCTGCTAATCTGAAGACAGTTATTCGTGCATGAGAAAGTGGCATAGGTTCAAATGGCTTTATTTTTTTGATAAACCAAACAGCAATTAATGTCCAACAACGTTCATAAAAATGGCATACATGTAGAATTAGTCACAAATTGAATAATTAAAAAGCCAAACCTACCAGCTGATAAATAGATAGGAACCTTTAAATTCATGCGTTCCCAGTAATCATCTAATAGTATACAAAGCTCCTACAAAATTTACAAAATTGTTAATCAAATAAGCTAAACGAATTTTGTGCTTATTTCTCATAAATTGCAGGGTGACATTTCACTTTCTCCTAAGGAATGGAGTCTTACTATATACATTCTCAGTTCCCGATTGCTACATAGTTGTCAGGCAAGCCACCAGCATTAGGTATTTAAATTTCACAAATCAGTCTGCAGTTCTATGAATATTATCCACTATAATAAAAGCCCTTCATAAGTGCTAATATTTGCTTAGGCCCCTGTTTGGGCCAAGACCAAAATCAGGACCAAAATGGTACTAATATAAAAAATAATAAAATAATAATAAAATAATTTTTTATTACATTCTACACAAATTTTAATATAAAAAATATTATTTTATTTTATATACTCAATTATTTTCAATAAAATTATCAATTTTATTTCACATTTTAGATCAAAATACTTGAAAAGAGTACTTTGGTCTAGGATGTGAAATAAAATTGATAGATCTATTGAAAATAATTGAGTATGTGAAATAAAATAATGTTTTTGTATATTGAAATTTATGTAAAATATAATAAAAATTTATTTATTATTATTATTATTATTGTTTTTTAAACTAATACTATTTTGGTCCTCGCACCACATAGAGCCTTATAGTTCATCTCACTCGTTCATGAATGGTATTACATCATCAATTCAATTCCTATAAACGGGCTTATATGTTATAAAAAAAATGGCTTATATAAATAAATTTTTTCCACTTATTATTCCAGTCAGAAAAGACACTTCAGCATAAAATAATGTCAAAATCCCACACTTTGAAATTTGAATTTTAAGCTATATCAAATGTCATTGAAGTGTAAGACTCGTACCATCCAAGCAATAAGACGTCAGAAGATAACAATACCTACCCTAAGTTGCTAACTCATCCCTGTTTTTTCTTTTAGAAGAATAACTCCTCCCTATTCTGTAGGGTTTTAAATAACAGTTTCAAAGGGAAAAAAACTATTATCCGATTCAAGAATTGGATAAGTCAAGGCTGAGCAATGGAAGATTAAGATGGAAACTACTAAAAAGTATTTGAATCATTCGCATACCTGTGCTCTCCCAAGAGCAAATGCTGGAATAAGAACTTTACCTCCTGCAGCAACACATTTGTGAACCTATAAAATGATTCTTTTCAGTGAATTATGAAAGTTGTGTATCAGGAAAAAAAAGGGTGAGAGGTGAGAAATTACATCACAAACTAAAGTGTTTAAAAATGGCCATGATTTCAGTCAGTTTAGGATGCCATCAGATAAAATTTCTTTAGTAATTGAAGTTCAACTACTGTAAATTTAGTTGCATTATTTGATTTGCTGCATTGTATTCTATCAAATAATAAATCTTTATTTAGCACCAAGTATGTAAGATCATTCCTCATAATTTCTTGCCATGTCATTTTTGACCTTCCTCTTTTTCTTTTTACATGGGCAAAATCTAAAAATCCAACTTTTCTTACTGGAGCATCTATCGATTTATAATTTATATGTCCAAACCGCCGAAGCTAACTCTTTTTGAGCTTAGCCCCAAAAAATATTCTTGGGCCATTACCTACAAACTTAAGCTTTTAGGTAAGTTGGTAACTAGAGATTTAACATAGTATCAGAGCCAGGGGACTTAAGTTCAAACACTGGTAACTCTCAATTATCTCTTGCATATGGTTAAATTAAAAAAGAAACTTATATTGAATCCATACTGTAAAACAAAGAAGTTTATGTGTGAGGGGAAGTGTAGGAATATAAAATATTCCTGCGCTATTACTTACAAACTTAAGCTTTTAGGTAAGTTGGTAAATAGAGATTTAATAGGTACCATGAAATTACTTAGCAAGAAACAATGCTAGAAACAAGTTGGCCTACTCACAGCTTTTAAGAACTCCCTTTCTCGCACATACTTTGAATCTCGTATAGTTGTTGCATAAGTTGATCTTCAGAAGAAAAGCACAAAACCAAGATATATTATTATGTAGAAAAAAAAAGAAAATATATGTTAGCTGAAGATTTTACATGACAGAAATCTACTAAAATAATTACAATTGGACTATTAGAACTTGGGATTCAAAGTTAGCAAGAACTTATAACATCCATATTTTTAGTTGCTCCACGTTACCACGCCACCATGTTTAATTTACATAAGCATATATTTAGAACAGATTGCCTCCCTCTCACTAATGCGGGACACGTACTCTGATACCAAAATTAATGCAGGACGACAAAGATGAGGTGGCTAGGGTTAAGAGGATGTAGGAAAATATGAGGAAAAGTAGTAGATAACTAGGGTTTATAGTATTCTCACCTAAAGTCACCTACTCTTCCCATTCGAGATATCGATCCCTTCTAGAATCCCAAGGCTAACCCATTTCAAGGTCAAATGTACATAAAGTAAATTTTATTTACCAAAAGTTTTTCAAATATGTATAGATTCCAGCCTAATTATAGGCAAATAAACTAAAACGAGAAATAAGAAAAAAAAAATAGATAACTATGACTCCAGATAATTATCTAAACGGGTTAGTTCTAACTAATTTTAAATTATTAGATTTATTCATTTAAATAGTATTATCTAATATGATTAAATCAATTTGGATAAATTCAACTAATTTAAATCTAAAAGAAATACATAAATAATCTGTATAATCCATCAAAGAGCAAGCTATGAGATCCAATCTAAACCGACAATTATCTGGATGTCCTCATCACTCACCCCGTATGTGTGTTTATTTCTGCATGCTTCTATATATTTAAATCTCCCATGCCAAACATGCATGCAATTAATCCAATTTAAATTGTTTGGATTTAACTGAAACTAGATCAAGTGAAAAATACATGATTAATTGGCTCAAGTTAATAATTATTGAACAATTTAATTGAGCATAGATGACGCATAAATCTATTCATACTCCGTTATGAGAAGGTCTAACTCCAATCGATCAATGTGAGCTGCTCCAAGATGTCTATCAGGAGTCATGTTGTAATCACCAGTGTAGAGAACGGCGCTATCCCCAACCTTCACATAAATCATCACAGCTCCAAGGACCTTTAATAAAAACTTTTGATCAACAATGTGCACCACTCATTTAAATTGATTAACAAGAGAACTGGATACATGAACTGAAAGAAACAACACGTCATAATAGGGAAAAGATGTGAACTCAGAATTAAATAAATAATTGGAAATCATTTCAGTGATACCAAGAAGAACATTTAAACAAAATGAAAACAAGAACAGCACAAGCAAGGTTCAAGGAGCATATGATATCCTTTAATAAATCACTTTCAAAACCACTTATAATTGTTTCAGAAAATTTCTTAGCTAGAATAACATCAGAAAGAAAGACCATTAACTCTGAGCAGGCATGAAACAACGATGTGCAGAATCAGCATAGCACCTTTATAGCAAACATAGTACACCATACACTCTAAGATTAACTTGCATTGAGTTAGCTTTGCTCATAAGTTAAACAGATTAGCATGGTACTCGGCCTCCGGAATTAGATTTGCTCATAAGTTAAACAAATTAGCATGGTATTTCAGGATGGTGCATAACTACATATAACTTGGTCATTGGACTGATCAGATGTCTTTTAATGAAGAAAAGAAATACGGGAAGGCTCCCAAAATCACAATACCATATTAATCAAGAACCTAAAGTAATAATCTCATTGCCAACCAGGAAAATAACATTAGCATCCCACAAAAAACAACGATTTGGAGGAAATATAAATTACATGCTGTAGAGAAACCTAGCAGAAGTTTCTGTTTGCATTGGCAATTGTAAAAGATCTAACTGGTTCCTCAGGAATCCCAACTTCAACAACTTACTCTACAATTTCAGACAGGAAGAAGGTAAAAAAATAGATATTGTGGCAGGTTCACCCAACAGACCCACACTTGACCAATCCATCTTAAATCCACGAAAAGTGAAAGTCAAGTGATGAAGTTAAAGACATTTTATAGATAAAGAAATTACTTGCATGATCTAGAGACACAATTTTATGTTCAAACACGCCAAAAATCTAGGGTAGGTTAATCGAAAAAGCAACTAAATGAATAAATGGACAATCACCTAATCATTCAATAGTTATGTAATTGGCCTACAATGAGAAATCGAAATTACCCATTTGGTGTATTAGTTACGCTAACATGCATCAAATCTAACTGAACTTTCAATTTATAATTGTTTCAAGAACATAGCAAGAGAAAAACGGGAATTTTTCAGAACAATTTGAAAAGTGCATGTATGTTGTAAGAAGTAAAAATAGATTCGTCCAAAGTATCATAAATAGTGACAAGACTGAAGGACAAACTGCATACATGTCCAGCATAGTAGGCACGGATCTGGAGATCTTTATCAACTTGAACAGATTGCTTCAAGTCAATAGGAGTAACTGCAACAAATAAAATGGAGAATAACGTAGGTATGAGCCAATTTTAGATGATCCACAAGCAAATATTTTTATAAATTAGTCACATGGATAAAGTTTGAAACAAGTTTGAAGATAATGATTTATATGTTGGGCCAAAAGTACATTATACCCATGGATATCTTAAAAAAAGAGTCCACAAGAGATCTGCAGAGATTATTATTGATAAATACACCTGAATTTAAAATTTTGGGTTGGAGTTATTGATGCGGGACGGAAAACGAGGCCAATGATATTTATATATTTATATTCAGCAAAATTAATTGGCAAATTATTTTAATTAAGAGAAAAATATTTTCTATATAAATGATATGATAAATAAGATTTTGAATCCCATAAATTAAGCTATTTTAAAATTAAAATTAAACTGGATCGTATGATAAATAAGAATTTATCAATTTAGATTAGGGCGTCAATTTTAAATTCAGTAAATCAGATCCAAGGTTCAGGAATTTAGGACAGACGTCTCACAGTTAAATCCAACAGTAATTGACACACAAAGAGATATCGGGTCACACAATTAGAGCCAAATAAATAATTCAAGTCAAGCAAATAATTTGTATAGAAATCGAATAATCAGATTAATTGAGTTCGGAAAAAAATTACCAACGAGTTGAATCGGAGACGAGCCACTGATCTAATCGAGTACGGAGCGCGCGGGCGACGGACACGAGAGCGGGCGCAGGAGGCGCGCGGGCAGGCGTGCGCGTGCGTGGGCGAGAAGCGCGGCGGG
>JAEMOT010003495.1:125068-141369 GCA_019297695.1 Apostasia ramifera
ATAAAAGAAATAAATTTTAAAAAATTTATTTTAAATCTTAAAATTTTAAAAAACTACGAAGGTACAAAATGTAAATAGTTTAAATTCATAAAAAATAATTAAATTCTACATTTTTCATAAAAAAACTAATTAGCCAAACAAAATATGATTTAAATATAAAAATGAAAAATGCATAATTTTTATAATTTTATAAACTAAAAATAATATTTTTAAAATTAAGATTAATTTATAATACTCTTTTAACATCAAAATCTAGATGCAATTTTCCCTAATATTAATCTCATGAATCCAAAATCAAATATTAATTCATAAATTGAATAATTGCAGTTATGGTCCATTACGGTGTCGTTTACCCATTTTATTTATTCATCTCTGGCAATTATATGTGGCCTTTTATATGCTTATTATTAGGTTCTGAGTCAGCTGCTCTTTTTTTTTTTTTTTAAATATATCAAGTTGTTTTATTTTTGAGTTGAGAAAGCAGTGACCTTTTGTCTTGATGTTTTAATGAGATGCTCACATTTATATTATTAAAAATAATTACATTCATTAAAATCCAATTTTCTCTAATTACTCATCTTTATATGTGTGTTTGTATACATCTCACTGTAAAAAGTTTTAAATTTTATTCTCTTCAATAAAAAAAAAAACTTTTTAATCTCATTTACAATGAAACATCTTCATTTAAATTTTAATACAATGTAAAAATTTAAACTCGTTAAAATTCATACAGAATCAATTCGTTCAATATTATTATTCAAATATCAATATTATATCAATATTATTATTTTTAAATTATTATTTATTTGATCTAATTTTAATACACTAAAAGATAATAATAATTTATTTGTAAGTAAATTTTGAGAAATAGAATGTCATTTTAAGGCGATGATTTTATAGATTTTTATAATTTATCTAAATATATCATAAAATTAATTAAATGTGAAAATTATGCAAGTCTTAAAACTAAGAATTATTATTTTGGTGTACATTTGAAATTACATTATATTTTTGTCAATTCAATCATTTGATTCATTAACTATCATGCACTTCTAAGTTTGATTCTTAGTATTTTGTTATTTTAAAATCATCAAAAATAATAGTTATACTTAAAACAATTTTTACATTTTATCTTCTACTTGAAATAATTTTATTTAAAAATTTAAAGATTTAGTATAATAAAATATCTAAAATTGAATAGAAATCAACTATTCAAATGAATTTTGAGAACATCACTATCAAGAAAAATCTGCGTTCAATATGAGAAGAAGAATTGAAAACTGTAAGACCGGCGTGCAACGGAATCCAATCTTGTGGATCCTGATGCAATTTTCCAAAAAGTTTATAATTCGGTACTTCCACGCCGATGCCGGTGAGCCGCCCAGACTAGGGCCGTTAACGGTTCGCCGAAGGCGTCGGCAGTCCGCCGCTACACATTAACCGTCGCTCATCCTTCACCTTCTGGACAGGTCAGAGCACAATCTTCCTTTCTATGGCTTCCTTCTTCGCCCTCTCTGCTATCTTCTTCCTCTTTCTGCACTTCCTTCTCTCGTTCCTCGGTTTCATTCATCTATTTCTCTGTCTCGTCTAGTGAACCCTAGATACAGCTCTCTGATCTCAAGGGTTTCCTGGGGAGCGGAACAGGGAATTAGCGGAATAGGAAGAGAGTAACAGAATTCTTGGCTGATTGTTGTAATCCATAACTTTGATGACAGCAAGGAAATTTTTTTTTCTACTAGAATTTTGCAAGAAAACAACTAGAAGGTTTGTTTTTTTTTTTTCAAAATTTCTATAGAATGGATACTTCACTTCATGATGGAGAGGAAATAGCAATCATTTCCTTTAATATTGAGGTAAAATTGTGATCTTAGTCTTTCAGTTGGCCTTCGTTGTAGATCACCAATCATCCTAATCGGCCCACAAATTTAAAGTGTAACTTTTTCCTTCTGTTTTTGAGAAACCATGATTTTTTTTGGGTATCCCTAAAAGTTTACTGTTGTGTTGTGCTGTGTATATAGTTAAGGATTCGTCCTTTTATCCCCTGATGCCACATGCTCTTATACATGTTATATGATGATAGAAGGTGCTGAGCAGCAAGACTTTACAAAGACGAGAGGTGAGAAAAAAGTGGTAAAATGTGGAAGAAACTTTAAATTGTTTTCATTATTTTCAAGTTACTGATTATATAGGATATTTATAGTAGACAAAATGTCTCTTAAGCTTCTACAATTAGTAAGAAAGCGTTCTTCAACTTAAAACTTATAAAAGATCATATAAAATATATTTAAGTTTTATTGGAGGTTGGTTTTTGGGTTGAAGAGAAAAACTATGTGTTGCTATTTGTGTTTAATGCAAATAAATTTAATTTAATATTGAGAGTTGTGAATAAAATTATTTTTGACACTGACTTAAAAGAATTCAAGTATAACTATTCAAAAATGTATGCCTACATTAAACCATTCTCATTCTTCAAGCAACCTTTTATGGATCATGCATACGGCTAACTTTTGTACATCTTTCTTCTTGTATTCTCTTAGTTATATGTTACTTTTTTTTTTGATAAGAAGTTGTATGTCTACTTAGTTAACAAAATTCACAGGAATATATTCTTGCTCGATGAGTGCTGAGGCAGTTATTCACACTGGAGGATGCCACTGCAAACGTGTCAGGTGGCAGGTCGAGGCACCGAAGAGCATCATAGGTTGGCATTGCAACTGTTCTGATTGTGCCATGAGAGGCAACATACACTTCATTGTTCCATCCAACAAATTCAAGCTGATTGGAGATTCTGAACCCGATCTCACCACCTATACTTTTGGCACCCATACAGCAAAGCACACATTCTGCAAGGTGTGTGGAATAACCTCCTTCTATATTCCGAGATCGAACCCCGATGGTGTCGCGGTGACGGTTAAATGTGTCGATTCCGGCACCCTTTCGCATGTCGAGTACAGGAGCTTTGATGGTATAAACTGGGAGAAGTCGATTGGTGGAACCTCGATTTCATCCTTTTCTCAATCAGATAACAAAAGCACCTAGCAGATCTTTAGTTATTGGTTTGCATTGTATTTACAGAGGAACTGTGCTCGTTATGTTTTTATGAACTTCAAGTAATGCAAACTAAGTTATAATGCTAAGTGGCCGTTTTGTAATAACATTGCACAAATTGTGGGTAGTGAATCTAGTGATATCTACTTAAGCACAAAAGTAGGAGTGTAATTATCGGTGAGAATCTAATAATCTCGAAATCCATTCTTCCACAAGGTTTGTCCACAGAAGTGAGTCGGGATGAAGATTATGTCGGTTCTGATACAATAGTTTTTATATCAACGGTAAACACACTATCTTTTAGTGTAATTTAAACTATTTGTTTGTTAATTAGAGATAATCATTTAGGTTTATAATAAAAACTAGAAATCGATTGCTAATTGGAGCACCTCTAGAGGGTAAGCTATGAAATATTTTATTCGAATGGACAAAACTCGACTTTAATAGGTTTTGTGAAGGCAACTTTGATTGTGATTACTTGTTGAGGTACTTTTTTTTTTTGTTAAGTATTTCTTGAGGTACTTTGAATTTGGGATTGTGGGGTATCCGCATGTGTTGATACATTTGGGGACTGTGCATAGCTTTTAAGCGAAAATTAAGCTAACTCTGGAATTAAATTATGGGTAAATTACAATTAGGTCCTTGAGTTAGGGCTTAATAATTTGTAGGTTCATTTTTTCAAAATTGTAATATTAGAATTTCTGAGTTTTAAATGGATTTTTTTATTAAAATTTTTTACATTTATCAATATATCCTCTCTCTCGCCCTCTCTTTCTGCCTCCTCTCATGCTCTCTCAGGCGATGACGTCGGCTGTTTTTGTTACTTGCATGGTATACAAATTTTGTAAGAAGAATATGTATAGTTCAATATGTTATGATTTATACGACATATAAATAAATATTTTCTTAAAAAAAATATAAGGATAAATTTTATTCTGGTTTGTGAGGTTAAGAGATAATATCACATAAATTCATAAATTTAAAAATGTTTCATTTGGGTTTTTGAGTTACAGAGTTACCGGTCTCTCTTAACAGGTTAAGAAATATTGGAATATAGCTAATGGGATGCTAATTTTTATGACTCGGCTTATGGATGTGCGAGAATCTTGAACCACATTAACTCGATATCCTAGTTTTTCTTTTTTTTTTTTTTTTTTTTTTTTGTGAGGCTCCATTGCTGAAAATTTTAGGATCATATACTTAATTTTCAAAAATTGGTGCAGTCAACTCCATTTCAAGCAATTCAAAGTGCCAATTTAAATTATGACTTCAAAAGAAATTATTATGTCCAGGGTACACATTACCTCACAATTACTTGGGCTAATAACGTAACGTTGCATGTGCTATCGCGAGGCCCACGTGCGTCTAATTAAGCAAACAATGTTTGCAGATTTGCATAGTATATTAAATAATTTTATGTCAAGTGTAACGCTTACTACGATTATAAAAGTGATAAGTACAGACTATATGATACTAAGTACATTTTATATATGATTATAAAAATATTAAATATAGAATACATAATATTAAATATGGTATAAAAGTACAAGGTATAAATTATATGATGTTAAATATGATCATAAAAATATTAAGAACAAATTATATAATATTAAGTATAAATTATATTATACTAAATATAAAAATAATAATAATAAGTACATAAATGATAGTGTTAAAATATAAGAAAAAAATAAAAGATAAGCTCTATGCTAATAAGTATAGATTTTTCTACTAAATGTTAGTAGCATAGTCTTAAGTATATTGTCATTACATTATTTTTGAATAATATACAATTTATTCTTAGGACGTATTTTTTATATTTTGTGTTTTTATCTTCATACTTAATATTTTTATATTTATATTTAGTTTCGTTTACATTGTTTGCTTAAGTAGGCGCGTGTGGTCCTGCAATTGCACATGCAGTGCTATACACCCAAAAAGTTATGAGGTGGTGCGCATCTCGAGTAGAATAATTTCTCTACTTCAAACTCTTTATATTAATTATAATTTAATGACTATTTGATTAGCAAAAACTTATGGATAATTCTACATGATTCAAAAATTTAATAAAAAAAATTAAATTAAAAGCATTTGGTTCAATGGTGCCTAAATTTGCTTATTATCTAGACATTAATATTATTTAGAAGTCTGTTATTTTCAAATTATTTTTGTTTGATGCAAAGCTTTTGATGATAATAGAAAATTAATTCAACTATCATCTTCCTCTTTTATAAGTAAAATGTTATCTAGGTTTCATCCATCTCTGGTAATATCTAAATGCCATTTCAAAGTATTAAATTTATAATTTTTTAATATTATTTAAACATATTATTAATTAAATAATTAATTTCTTTAAATAATCTAACATAATATGGTAATAATATTTTAAAGTAAATTGCATTTGGGCCTTTGAGATTGAAAGGGCATTGTAAACTGTCTCCAATTTTTTAAAAATTTTATAATTTTGGTCTCAATTAAAATATAATTACTAAATTTTTATTAATATATTATAAGATTTTATGTAACAAGGATCTATTCTTATATATATATAACAATGATAAACTCTTACATAGCCTTACATAAGCAAATATATAGATAGCGAATTATATTTCTTTTTAGTGCTTAAATAGCCAAAAAAATGATTTTACATATCATAAATTAAAATTTAAAAAGTAATTTTTTAGTTACTTTTCATCAATTATTGAGACTCAAATAGGATTTCTTTCGGAATCTTTTTTTTTGGATAATTATCTACATGCCACATAATTTAGTTTTATTTATATTTTACCTATTCATTCTTAATTAATTACGTTATGCACATTCAAAATATTATAAAATCTTACGTACACATATTTTAACTTATTTCTATTATAATGAGTAATCATAATTTTTCAATAACCTAATTATAGTTAGATTATAAAAAATTTGAGCCGTTCATCATATTATTTTAAGGATGTTTAAATATATTTTGAGTGAAAATTCTAAAATCTTAATATTTAGGTGGCAGCAAAGGAAGGAGACATCCGCGATGTGAATTGATTTTAGGACAAATCAGCGTTTTAGTGTGATATTGAGGAAGAGAAAAATATATATTATTAAAAGTAAAAATATAATTTTAATGATTTACTAATAAAATATATTTTTTTAAATACATTTTAATTAAATTTTAACTTAAATATTTGTATTTAAGATTTTATAATATTTTAAGATTTTATAATATTTTAAATATATATAATATAATTAATTAGAAATAAATGAGTAAGATATAAATAAAATTAAATCGTATAACATGTAGTAATTATTTTTTTTTGTTTTTCTTTTTTGATGACCTTTGGAATCTTTATGGTACGGGGGTGTGGGAGCGGAAACCCTTCTTCTCCCATTGACTGATTGCTTCCTTCGCAGCTAAGCTGAGGAATTCCAACAGTCCATTTTGTGATCGCAGTAGCTACTGCTCTCGAATAGGGTTAGCAATGGAGATGAATTAGCTTTCCCCTTCTCTCCCCTAGCAATGGAGGTATGGATTCATTCTTTATACTTCAGTAAAAGTTTTAGTTTGGCTGATAATTCTCTTTTAATGTGGTTGATGCGATTTTCTTGCTTGGTGGATTAGGGTGTGCATTTTTTTTTTTGAAAGAACTAAGGTGTGCATTTGAGGTGTAGATTCTTGTGATTCAAGGCCTTGGTACCATGATCCGCTACTCGGAAGGTATGCATTCCCTTTTCCTCTTCTTCCCTGTCATGTTTTGGTAGTCGACTGTGTATGCTTTTTTTATTCTCTTTAGAGTGATACTTTTCTTTGTTTTGTGTTCATTATTTTTTGTTGCTGGCAAGTGAAATGTGCTTGCTGGAAGAGGAATAGTTCATTTTTCCTGTTCTGCTGAAAAAAGTTTGTGTATTTTTACATCGTGTTGTTGTTTTGTAGTTGGTGTTCTTCCTACTTTTTTCTGTTAATCCCATTTTATTCCCAATTCACTACAAATAAAATGACAATGTACTAGCTTTGTTAGTTTGATGCATATAATTTCTCAAATTTGCTCTATATCATTGGTTGCTTTCTAATTGTAGTTTTTTTTTGCTTTTATACTTCAGCTTCGAAAGCAGGAGGTAAAACATTACAGGTCTATGGTTTCTCTACTGCTACAACAGCTAATCAAGTCGTGGAATTTTTAGAGAAATATACTGGACAAGGATCTGTTTTGGTAGTGAAGTTTCCGAAATTTATAAAAACAAATTTGAGAATATACGCATTTGTTCAGTTTGTAACAAGGGATGATGCTACAACTATCAAAAGTATGGCCCAGCAACGACACTTGTGGTTTCAGGGCTTTTACTTGACAGCAAGAGATGCAGCACGTGACATAATTCCTAAGCCTAAGACTGCATCACATGAACTACGGGGTGTAAAGCTGCACTTTGTCTGCCAAACAGCCCAAAAGAACTTATCTGTTCTCTGGACAGCTGAGGACGTGCGAGTTGAGTTTGGATTCAATCTGCGGAAAATATGTTTTTTCCTAACGTTCAATGAAAGCTCGTGTAAACTTGAACTTGCTTATGAATGCATTTGGGAGATCCAGTTATTTCGTTCTGTCTCTCAGGATTGTCAGTTTCTTCTAATTCAGGTTGGGTTTCTATATGTTATTTGATACTAGCATTTTTATGTGGTACATTTTCGAATGATTTGACTACTAAAGATCTCTTCATCCAGCATCCATGCATTAAAATTAAACAATATCGTATAACCATCCACAGTATTTTGACATTTAAATTTCTCCTTTATCTAAAAGTAGATGAATTTCTGAAATTGTAGAGTTGAATTATCATAGTGGTGGAGTTGCTGTTATGTTTGCCAATTGAAGCACTTTTACAACTGTTCTTAGTTTATCTATAATACATGCCACCTAATGCACGTTATGTCTAGCTCAGCAGTGAAAAAAGACACTAGTAAATGCTTCCATGCATCCCTGCAATTGCTTCTATGAATTCCTGCAATCTGTTTATGTGTCGGTCTTGTTGGTGCTGGACTCTGCGCATCTGTCGGGTTAAAGTTTTCTTGAACATGTGTGGGTTCATTTATGTGAACTGTACTGATCATGCTAGTTATTAGAAATTTAGAACCATTGAAACTTTCATCCGGACATATGTGCTTCTGCATACAATAATGAGTTCAGGAGCATGTGTCGGGCATATACATAAATATTTACCTAATGTCAGAAGTGTCCTTACATCGCACTCAAATGTGATCTCTCTTTCTTTTCATTGGTTGCAATGCTCAGCATGTTCTATAACTGATTTTAACATGAGAAAAATCTGCTTAAATTGTGGGTTATGATTTTTAACATGTTTTAGCAGCTTGATTGGTCATTGAATTGCATGTGTAGTGGGGTTTTTAATATTCATATTTTCTAGTATTGCAATGACTGACATGTATAAAACAGTAATTAAGCATTTTGCTCAATAAGGCTACATTTGTATTATCTTATGTCACTGTGTGCTATGCAATCTTGATATTGAACTGCTGATGCATCTGTAAATATTTTTCTAAATATTAGGTCCAGGCTGCTCCAAAAATTTATCAGGTGTCTCTGCAAGAACCTGAGGATTGGCGCGACGTTTCTATTTTTTATTATTGCAAGGATCTTCAAGATGAGCAATGGATAAGAACAACAGATTTCACTCCATCATGCAGTATAGGACAGTGTTCCGCATTTTGTTTGCAGCTTCCCTATTACCATGATCTGCCAAACATAAGAGAAAGCTTTGTTTACTATAAGGAAGAGGATGCCTGTCTCCATTTGAAGAGAGGCTATGCTTACTCGAATGACTTGGCTCTCGTGCCTATTGTGGGGCCTCCCCATGGGTTAAGGATTCCATATGAAATTCTCTTTAAGGTCAACCATTTAGTACAAAACGGGACGCTTATTGGGCCAACACTAGATGAACGATTCTTCGAGTTGGTCGATCCTTTGTCAGTTCCCATAGATTTTATTAAGTATGCCTTGGAGAAGATGTCATACTTGAGAAGCCCCTGCTTCAATCCAGTAAAATGGCTTCAAGAGCAATACAAAAAGTTCACAAAAACAGAAGGTCGTTCAATCTCCTCTACTATTTCACTAGATGCTGGATTGGTATATGTTCATAGAATTCAAGTAACCCCTTCTAAAATTTACTTCTATGGACCTGAAATTAACGTTTCGAATCGTGTTTTGCGTAATTACGCCGAAGAAATTGATAATTTTGTCAGGGTTTCCTTTGTTGATGAGGCTGAAGAGAAAATGCGTTCCATGGATTTATTGCCTCGTTCTAGTTTTCCTAGTAGCAGTAGGCATACTGCTATCTATGAGAGAATACTATCCACACTCCGAAATGGCATTACTATTGGAGATAAGAAATTTGAATTTCTAGCCTTCTCATCTAGCCAATTAAGGGAAAATTCTACCTGGATGTTTGCTTCAAACAATGGATTAACAGCTGCTGGCATCAGGAAATGGATGGGCAATTTTAGCAGGATAAGGAATGTTGCTAAATATGCTGCTAGATTGGGCCAATCGTTTAGCTCCTCCACTGAAACTTTAACTGTAAGGCCAGATGAGGTTGAAATCATTCCTGACATAGAAAATTCGGCAGGCTACATCTTTTCAGATGGCATTGGCAAGATATCTCCCGAATTCGCTAAAAGAGTGGCAAAAAAATGCGGCTTGAAAAGTTCGACCCCTTCGGCATTCCAGATAAGGTATGGTGGGTACAAAGGTGTAGTTGCAGTTGATCCAGTGTCACTTCAAAAACTTTCTCTTCGGAACAGCATGTGCAAGTATGATTCTGATAACATAAAATTGGATGTTCTTGCATACAGCAAATATCAACCTTGCTTTCTCAATAGACAGTTGATCACTCTTCTTTCTACTCTTGGAGTTTGCGATGATGTGTTCAAAAGTAAGCAGGAAGAGGCAATCGATCAGTTGGATGATATATTGAGTAATGCTGATAGTGCAATGGAGGCAATTGAAATAATGATGCCAGGAGAAACGATGAATATTCTGAAAGAAATGCTGTTGTGTGGCTATAAACCTGATGCAGAACCATTCCTTTCAATAATGCTTCAAACATTCAGGGCATCAAAATTGTTTGAATTGAGAACTAAATCAAGGATATTTATTCCCAAAGGTAGAGCAATGATGGGATGCTTGGATGAGAGCAGTACACTTGAATATGGGGAGGTTTTTGTTCAAGTTTCCTGCACTGGGAACACAATGTTTCACCGTAACGGTCTTCAAGCATTCCATGCAAGTGAAACTGATGGCCACACTGTAGTTATAACAGGGAACGTCATTGTGGCAAAGAATCCTTGCCTTCATCCTGGTGATGTCCGAGTGTTGCATGCTGTTGATGTCCCACATCTGCATCACATGGTTGACTGTGTTGTCTTTCCCCAGAAAGGTAGCAGGTGGGAGATTGATTATTTATTTTTTATTTTTTCTGTTGTGCCTTTTTTTTTTTGCTGTATTGTGTTCTCTTTACTGTTATGCTTCTGAGATCGCACATATATTTGATGCAGAGCTGGAATGGGAAGGAGGGGTAGATAGAAGGAGAAGGAGAATCATTGTAAGATGATGAAGAAAAGGGGTGTGAGAGAGAGAGAGAGAGAGCGAGAGAGAGAGAAATTTGATTGCCCAAGAATTCTATGGAATTTCTCTCATACTCAGCACCTAACTCCTTCAGCCCTTCTCCATCAATGTTAGCCTGCTCGACTCCATTTCCCATGGGGTTCCTTCCCCATTTTGTGCAAAACCCCCTTCTAATTTAGCCTGTTAAGCTTTACCAAACCCAAACTTGGTGTTCCAGCTTAGATTTCTTCAGTAAAGCTCCACGTGCTACCAAGTGAGCTTTTCTTCCTTAATGCACTCGTCTATACTTGTCATTAGCACATCAACAATCCTTCTGCAATAGATCGCCACCACAATTGCAACAACCTAAGAAGTCTAACTACCCTCACAAGCGCAAGTTGTCTAACAACCTTGCAGATTAAGAAGATACATTACCACTTCTCTTTCATCTGCTAGAGGATTTTGATTGGCATTTATGCTGGTGATTAGCTTCTCCTCGCTATTTTTATCGCCGACCTCAGTTATAAATTTTGATCTTTCACAAGGGATTTTTGACTTTTGGATTGGCTTCCAGAGAGTGTTCCTAGATCTTTTAAGTCCTATGGTACTATTGAGAAATCCCTTCTTCTTGTACGCCACGACCGCAATTGCCTCCCATGAACTCCATTTTTGTCTAGTGGAACCCTTTGCTCGGCTTGGCCTACAGATGTAGGAGGTCTCTCTCAACTACATAAACTTGTGTGTTCTCAGTGGTTGTTTTTCTTGGTTCTTTCCTCTCTTCTTGCAAAGCTACCTTGTGGACCGAATGTTCTCTTCCATATGATCCGACGTTCCACTTTGGTCAAGCTCTTTTCTCTGCCAACGGTGGGTAGTTTATGGATATTGACCTCATAAGAGACAGAAAATAACAGAAACTTACTGATATAAAAAAATCACAATATTCAATTGAAAGTAATCTCAATTTGTCAAAATAACAAATGCAAGTATGTTTTGAAACTCTTTTTTTTTTTTTTGAAAGTGTAATCTAACTAACAAATGCAAGTATTGAAATAGTACTCTAGGAAACAGAACCATTAAACCCCTGAGATTAGGTGTATGAATATAATTTGTCTAAAATCAAGTAGTTTAGACAATATTTATTACCTTGATTTACTAGAATGCAAACTTCTTATTGCAATACTTTTTATTTTACACTTTAAACTACACCTTTTATTTGGAAATTGTAAATTTGAAAATAAAATTATTGTTAAGTTAGAATGGAGATTTCTTGCTAATGATTTTATGACCATTAAGTTCATTGCGGATTCTTCAATTTATTGTATGGTTTTTAAGCAATCATCAACCCTTTTGATGAAAGTTTCATTCCACTATGACACTTAACCAATTGTATGCCTTCTCCTAGACCACACCCAAATGAATGTTCAGGTAGTGACTTAGATGGAGATATATACTTTGTCAGCTGGGACTCAGCGCTTGTTCCACATAGCCAAGTTCCTCCAATGGATTATACCCCTGCCCCAACAGAAATCCTTGATCATGATGTTACAATTGAGGTATTAATTTGAAGCCAATCTTAAATTGATGTCATTAATGTATCTGCTTGTCGTTTTCATGCTAAATTCTTATCCTGTTAATTGCACTGCATCATATTTAGGCTGTGCATTTAGTAGCAAGATCAAGTTCAAATTGATTAAAGTTTATTGCTTTAGTTATTGGATACCTGATCTATTGCATGTAAGCCGCATTTTTGCCATATTCAGCATTCAAATTAGTGCATATGAGCTGTTACGTTGTAGCATTGAACACTGAAATGCTTCCATGAATCTTGATAAATATGTTCTAGCAAGTAGAATACATGCTGGAAATCTAAATCAAGTACAACGATATTTTGCATTTTCTTGTCAATTCCTATATGCTTTCTTTTCAATATGTTAGTATATAAAATTATTCTTAGCTTATAACCTACAATTTTAAGCTTTTAGGTCGATTGTTAACTAGAAATTTAACATGGTGTCAAAGATAGTGGTCTCAAGTTCGAACTCTAGTGATCCTCAGTTATCTATAGCAAAAGGTTAAATAAAAGTATTTATGTTGAATTCTGTGTTCGCAAAACAAATAAACATGTGCCTAAGAGGGCATGTTAGAATATAAAATTATTTCTAGACCATCTAAAAGCATAAGTTTTTAGGTTGGTTGGAAACTAGAAATTTAACACGATCCTCAAGCCAGCTTCGCTTCAGTGGAAATTGCATTTGTAACTAGCCTTAACTGAGGCTCAACTTTGATGTTTGACTAACACTTTGTTAGATGGTTTTGATGATTGTTTTCTCTTGGTGTTTTGTTGAAATTAAATTGTTATTACAACAATCTATCTTGAACACATGATTGCTTTTTCAGGAAGTCCAGGAGTACTTCACAAACTACATAATAAACGACAGCTTAGGCATCATCGCAAATGCCCACACAGCCTTTGCCGACAGGGAAGAGCTTAAAGCCAGCAGTGATCCTTGCATCGAACTTGCTGAGCTATTCTCCATAGCGGTCGACTTTCCCAAAACAGGGGTGCCAGCCGTAATCCCTCTTCATCTTCACGCCAAAGAGTTCCCTGATTTCATGGAGAAGCTGGACAAAGAAACTTATGTATCAAACGGGGTGATTGGGAAGCTTTACAGAGCAGTCAAGGAGCGCATGCCCAAAGGTAGGTGTGACATGGAGTCAATTTTTAGTTGATATATATTTTTTGAGTTGGCTCGATTCACTTTTCGACTAGGATCAAGATAGTGTTCAAGCCAATACAATTTGTTGACAAATAATTTGGCAATCTTATCTCCGCCATACGCATGGCATGGAGAAGTGGGGATGTCCTATTCAGCTTTATTATTCAGTTTCTGCCTCTTCGACTGCCTGTTTTCGACAAGCCTTGCCCAAGGAATATTGTTGTTTTTCCTTTCATACCCTCCTGGCCAGGGGAATAAAAAGGAGCTTCTTGCAATGCTCAACCTGTCTACCATATAACAACGAGTTCCCCTATTCACCTTTCCAAGGAGGAATACATGTTAATTACCAAACACACGAATGAAAAGGTGAAGGAGGGAAGCCAAAGCATAATTCTTTGGCTTCCACTCCTCGCTTCCTCATTCGGCTTCATAGAAGCTGAAAAGAGCCTATTCAACAAGACTATACTTATTCGACAAGCTCATGATTTGATTCAAAAATTTCGATATGATTTTTATTCTTACTCTTTCTTGAACATTTGATGAACTTCTGATTTTCATATGTTTTTTTGTCACACTTACCCTCAGGCAACATCTTAAAATCCTTCACAAGGGAGGTAGCAAGAAAATCATACGATCTGGATATGGAGGTAGACGGCTTCCATGACTATATGGATGATGCCGTGCTACTCAAAGATAACTACGACTTCAAGCTGGGGAATCTGATGGAGCATTACGGCATGAGCTGCGAAGCCGAAATCCTCTGTGGAAACTCAATGAAAACATCGAAGAAGTTCAACAAGTACAAGGACGGGGAAGCAGTCAGACTCGCTGTTAAGTCGTTGAGGAAGGAGGCGAGATCGTGGTTTGAAGAGGGTATCGATGGAAGTGAAAGCTCTGCTGCATACGCAAAGGCATCAGCTTGGTATCATGTTACCTATCACCCTGATTTCTGGGGAATTTACAATGAGGGATTGAACAGGCCTCATTTTCTGAGCTTTCCTTGGTGTGTGTATGATAAGCTCATTACAATCAAGCAGGAGAAAATGACCATGAGAAGCTTTAGCCTGGCTGAAGCCCAGCTTTGGAGCCAATTGGAGAAAGGGTTAAAAATAGGCTCCTAGCTAGTCAATAAATGTGGTTTTTGTGAATATAAACTATGCTTTCTTAGGACCTAATAGACCTTATTGTATATGATTTTTTGGTCTTCTGTCAAAGTTAAAGTTATATAAATGTGTGGATGAGTATTCTACTAAATAGTTTCTATTATTAAGTAATGCTGCATCCCATAAATAACTATAAATATTGTAGTTAATTAAAATTTTTTATGTAATATTATTATGATATAGTAAAATTAATTTCTTGATCTATATAGCACAAAGGCCTGTTAATGGGTCAAATTTGATTCGGATCAATCCTAATTCAAATTTCACAAGGATAAATTTGGATGGGATCGAAAACTAGATTGGATTGACTTCGATCTAGGTTTGATTTATGACCCACATTCGATTAGATTTTCAGAACGCATGTCTGGTTGATATAGGTCTTGCCTATTTTGATTAATCAGCATCAATTATTTTTTTAAAAAATAAAAAAATATTGATTAGAAAATTTTGCCAAGCCATATAATTAGCATTAATTTTTTGAAGATAAATATTAAATTTTTGTGTAGGTAGATATCAAAATTAGTAAAATTCTTTGCCTTTAAGATTATAAATTAAAATTTTAAATTATTTATTTTATTATATATACTTAATAGTTTAAACAATCAAATCAATATCAGAATGGATTAAGTAGATTCAAAATTTGATCTGGTAATTTGAAAATAGATCGGATCAGATTGTCAAATTAGAGCATTAAATCTAAAAAAATTCCATTTACTCATTAAATTTGAATCAAATCGGATCAAGATCTAACTTATTTACTGACTTATCTAATATTATTGTAACAAAAAAATCCTAATTATTTTCAATATTTGGCATTTCTCTTTCTTTGAAATTCTGCATTCCAATTTCAAAGCACAGATTAGTGGGGATCTAAAATATTTATATGGTATGTACAGAAATTAGTCTCATCAATTATTTTATGCATGATATGGTGCATTTTTTAAATATTTTTTTGGGATAATTACCTACATGCCACGCCATTTAGTTTTATTTATGTCTTACTCATCCATTCTTAGTTAATTTTGCTATGCACACTCAAAATATTATAAAATCTTATATACGCATATTTTAACTTATTTCTATTATAATGAGTAATCATAATTTTTCAATAACGTAACTATAGTTAGATTACAAAAAATCTGAGCCGTTCATCATATTATTTTAAGGATATTTAAATATATTTTGAGTGAAAATCCTAAAATCTTAATGTTTAGGTGGCGACAAAAGAAGGAGACATCCGTGATGTGAATTGATTTTAGGACAAATCAACGCTTTAGTGTGGTATAGAGGAAGATAAAAATATGTACATTAAGGCCCTGTTTGGCGCGAGGACCAAAATCAGGACTAAAATAGTACTAATTTAAAAAATAATAATAATAATAATAATAAATAAATTTTTTGAATTATTTTATATAAATTTTAATATAAAAAATAATATTTTACTTCACATACTTAATAATTTTTAATAAAAATATAAACTTTATTTCACATTTTAGATCAAAATACTCGATTCAAATATTTTAGTCTAGAATGTGAAATAAAATTGATATTTTTATTTTAAATTGTTGAGTATGTAAGGTAAAATAATATTTTTTTATATTAAAATTTGTGTAAAAAGGTATAAAAAATTTATTTATTATTATTATTATTATTATTTTTTAAACTAGTACCAATTTGGTCCTNATAAATTTTTTGAATTATTTTATATAAATTTTAATATAAAAAATAATATTTTACTTCACATACTTAATAATTTTTAATAAAAATAT
>JAEMOT010003495.1:148103-167560 GCA_019297695.1 Apostasia ramifera
AAAATTGTTAATGATTTGAAATAAAATTAATTATTATATTAAAAATAATGATAATAAAATTAATTATTATATTAAATTATATAAAAAAATATAATATAAATTAATTATTATTTAAAAATATATAAAATATTAAATAAAATAAATTTTACGTGTTATGTAATATATAAAATTAATTTAAATCAAATAAATTGTTTTTTAAAAAAACAATAAAATC
Organism: Apostasia ramifera; assembly: GCA_019297695.1. NCBI lineage: Eukaryota > Viridiplantae > Streptophyta > Magnoliopsida > Asparagales > Orchidaceae > Apostasia > Apostasia ramifera. The sequence continues at coordinate 148,318 of JAEMOT010003495.1, forward strand.
ATCAATAACACTAAACTTCACATTTACATCAAACTACTATTCATAGATCTATGAGCAGCCAAAGGACCAAACATCCAAAGCATAATAAGAACAGAAAAAAAAAACCACTTTTTTTTTAAAAAAAAACTCTCTATTTCTTCGCAACCCTCGACGTCTTCTTCTTGGCTGGGGACCTCGGTGCCGCTGGCTTTGCGGTCTTCACCGCCTTCGTAGGCTTAGCCGGTGCTGCTGCCTTCTTCGTGGTGGCCGCCTTCTTCCCAGGAGCGTCCTTCACAGAAGTTTTAGCTGCCTTGGCAGGGCGAATGTTAGGTTTCGCCGTTGCCGCCGCCGCCGCTCTCTTCGGTTTCGGTTTAGACACCTTCGCCGCAGGTTTGGGCTTCACAGCCGCCGTCGCCTTCGTCTTGGGCTTAGCAGCGGCCAAGGGCTTCTTGGGCTTCACCGCCGCCTTGGAAGTAGGCTTTGCCTTGGGCTTTGCCACAGCCTTGGCGGCCTTTGCAGGTTTCTTGGCTGCGGAAGATGAACCTGGACTTGTTCTAGGGGCAGAGGGGAGCTTAAACGAGTTCTTCACTTTGGTGAGCTTTCCGCTAGCACTGAGCTTCCGAAGCTGGACGAGGAGCAACCTGCGAAAGTTGGACGGCAATTTATTCCCGTGCTTGTCCTCGATGAACTTGGCGATCGCATACTGACTAGATCCCGTCCGCTCCTTAAGAGATGTTATCGCCTCGCCGACCATCTAGAGTTTCCACAATCGAATCAACGGATCAGATCGAAGAGTAAAGCGGTGGAGAAACGTAAACAAAGCACGACACACTACCTCGAGGTACGTCGGGTGGGCCGGAGGGTTGCGAGCCTTGCGTGGAGCGGAGGGCTTCTTCGCCTTGGATTTCTTCAGACCGTCTTCCTTCTTATCAGCGCCGGCAGCATCTGCCTGCGTGCCGACGGAGGGGTCCGCCTGAGTAGCGACAGGATCCGGGATTTCTTCCGCCATAGACGACTGGGGAGAAGAAGGACTAGGCCTTCGGGAGGGCTAAATCGATGGAGGGAGGGAGGAGGATCAAGGAAGAAGATCGGCCGCAAGGCTATGATGCGGCAAGACGGTGAAGCAGAACGCCATTAAATACGGCGGGATCGCGAAAACGGAGGACACGTGCCCGACGCTGATAGAAGGATATTCATTTCACTCGGATTACGACCGGCAGAAGTTTGAATGTTAACCTTTGGATCTCGCTCTGATCGAACGGCTGAGACTCATCTTCATGTTAAAGCGAGGATAGAGCCAAGGTGGGAATGGAGGTGTTGCAAACTTAAAACCTGAGGTGTGTTTTCCCCTTCTCTTCTGATGGGCATAACTTGAGCTCTGTTTTATGGATTAATGAGATATTTACATCATTTTGAAGCTACAAATCTCAGCTTCAAAACACATATGATCTTGTTTGATTTAATTGTGCGTATCGAGAGAAATTTAAATTGAAACTGACATTGATCACGCACCTTGTTTTGTGTCAGCTTGTTGAGGTTTTGGGCCTCCATCTCAAAAGTTTGGTTACTTCTTTTAGATTTTTTGATTGAGGGAGATTGTAGAGAAGTAGAGGAGCTGATAGCACTTTGAATTAGAGAAAATAAATGAGAAATAATTACTCAATTTATTTGCTGAACATGATGAAGAGAAACAATCTGTTTGAAGTTATTTGTGGTTTCAATCAAATGAATTTTAAGCTTCTTCAGAAGTTTTTCATTGTAGAAAATTGTTTTAAGATATTTAATATTTATTTATCTTATAGAGAAAAAAAAAAAGCTTATGAAATTTTATTTTTAAATTCATTAGTCCTTTTGCTTTTTCAACAGCATTCTGTTCATGTCAATTTTCATGTTATGCTTAACAGCAGTATGCTGTTATTGAAGGGCTTGTAGAAATGTAAGTGATTTCTGATCTTCTGTTTGAAAATTTTAATCTCCCCAATTTGATATTTAGAAAAATTCTAATGAAATTGATCAATATTCTAATCAAAATTTTAATCTCCCCAATTTATTATATTGTACATGAATTTTAATATAAAAAAATATTATTTTATTTCACGTACTCAATTATTTTCAATAAAATTATCAATTTTACTTCATATCTTAGATCAAAATATTCAAATTAAGTATTTTAATTTAAGATGTGAAATAGAGTTGATAATTTTATTAAAAATAATTGAGTTTGTGAAATAAAATAATATTTTTATATTAAAATTTGTGTATAATATAATACAAATTTATTTATTTATTTATTATTATTATTTTAATTTTTTTTTACTATACTATTTTGGTTTTTACGCTAAACAGGATCTTAGTAAAACTTGCATCATTAAATTAGACATTGTATTTTCCTCTATATACTCGATTTCAATGACAAAATTCTTGTCTGATTTTTTTTTTAATTATTTTTACCATTCATGTGATTTAGTTTAGAAATGAAGATGTATGATGTCATTCATGCTCATTATAATATATGAAGATATTTAGCATCTATTCGCAGATGAGATATAGTTGAATATTGTGAAATTATTCTTAAAAAAATAATTTTAATTGTTTTGTTGCTCATATATTAATCATGAATATTATGCTAATGTAGAAAATATTTTTTTTGATAAATATTTATTTTAATTTTTTTCTTTCACTCATTTGAAAATTACAGTTTACACAAACAATAATTTTTGCATATATATATAATTTTTTATAAGATTGAAAGATAAATTGAGTAATAATTATGAGTGTTTAATATTTATTTATTTTTTGCATATATGTACAGATGCATATCCAAAAATAATTATTTATATATGATATATATACATATATTATGATTATGTGTAAATATAAATATATATATGTGTCATAATCTTAATAATAACATCCCATTATTCTTGAGATTCAATTTATTGAGAGATAAAATCCTAATTTGCTAATTCGGTAGTTCATGAAGATCAATAACATTAGTCAATCACATACTTATACGACGAATTAAATATCTATATATTCACACCAATTTGCAAGCAAAAATAAGAAATTATATATGCAATATAAATTATAAAAATAAACTTGACAATCGACTCAAACTCGAGGATATTTTACTTGATCTCGAAAATTTTAAGATCAAGTTTGCTTGAACTTTACTCATTAATAACTCTACCTAAATCATTCATTCTAAATTATTTTTTTTATTTCTTCAAGTTCCTTTTTGAAAGTTTAACTCTTTTTAATTTTAATTCAATCCAAACTTATATTTAACCAACAACTCACATAATTAACATCTTTATAAAAGTATAATACAATATTAGTTGTATTTAAATCCCTTTATATTTTAAATTAACTTATAATAAATCACCTAATATGACTGATTAATGTAGATAAACTATTGACAAGTTTCTTTAAATAAATTTAAATATGGCTATTAAATTATTTTAACATATTTCGTATAAATTAGATTTTTGGGGTGTTATAAACAATTAGACCGCCCACAAATTCACTTTTATTTCAAAAGTATTTCTTAACGCTATAAAAATGAAACGATTAAGCTAACCATTAGTGTTAAATACAAATAGATACAATTCAACATTATAAGTCCAAAAAATAGGGAGATATTTTTCAACTTTACAAACAAAAACACGATCAGCACCATCCAAAATATCAATAGCAAGCAGATGTGAATGATAAAACACTCGTAACAGAGATCAATACGTTCAAACCAATTGTAAATCAAAAGAAATCACGATAACAACAACAACGCAATTTTCTAAAGGATTCATGTCATGATTGATTCGATAAGTTTTACGCTGGCTGTCAAATCAAAAGAAATCACGATATTTGCAATTAATTAAAAGCAAAATAACTAACCTACCCTCACAAATAGGGGTCATACTGGCATGAAGTGCACAAAGTTGTTTTTAAACTATTAAGAAAACCTAAAATTTTTCCTTTGAAATAGCTTTTAAAGATATCCACACATTTTCTCAACATTTTATCGAATGTTATATTAGATCATTTTGAAGTGAGTCAAGCAAACACAAAAAAAATTTCTCAAGACCTTAATGATGATTTTAGACAAAATATTAAAAAAGTACCATGTGAGCTTTGATTACAAGGATCAAATTAAATGATAGTATTAACCCTGGTTGAAACAACATAAACAAAAGGTGAATTACAAATAGTCGTAATATTACCCCTCCTTTCCCTCCCCCTCCCAAAAGGGAGCCAGCAAACTAAAAGGGAGCCGGCTGAGGTAACCCGCACCCCTCTCCGCATCCGCCGCCTCCTTTTCGGGAGAGAGGAAGACGGGAGGAAGGACAAGGGACAGAGAGAGGAAGAGGGACAAAGAAAAAGAATAATTTAAATTATATTTAATTTAAAAATCTAAAGCTCCATCTTATTTTAAAATTAAAAATTATTTTAATTTAATTTTAACTTAACATATTTCATCACATAAAATTTAATATTATAAATTAACTTTATTTCACATCATACACACATTACTAAAATAATAATGTATATCACATCCCTCACATATCTTAACATAATAACTAACTTTATTTCACACTGTTCATAATTTTTAATAAAAAAATATCTCTATCTAAATTTAAACTTACAAACAAACAGACTTTAAAATATTAAATTTTTAAAATTATATCTATATATTATACCCTAAACTCATAATTTACCTCAAAAAATATAAATCAATTTTAAAGATACCCAAAAGTATAGGGAAACTGAAAGGGATTTACCCAGAAAATTCCCAATCTGCATCCAAAAAAAGATGAATGAAGAGCTCGGAGGACAATTCTCTAAAAGGAAACAGAAAACGGCTGGCAAGGACTGAAAGCTGGAGAATTGTTAACCAGTAAGCAACAATTGCTGTATAAAGCAAAGCAAAATTAGGAAATGTATAGGATAATTACAAGAATAATTAAGATAATAAAAACAGAAAGTCTTGCAAAATATTAACAGAAAATCGCATGAAGTCGATTACTAGTTACATGGATTTCAACTATTTTGTTTAACGAGAGTCATCCAACGTCCTAAAGATCAATAGAGAGGAGCATACCCCTCCCTCTACCAGCCAGCAAAAATCAGCAGTGCTATTCACGTACATGAAATGTGTAATTTTACAAAAACCAAATCACAAGAGGATGTGTATAACATGCTCAAAACAAGATCTCTTGATCCATCATGGATGGTATTTGTTGTTCTAAATCTCTTGGTGGGTTGCCAGCGTGCTTCCAATGAAGGATAAAGCGCTCTCTTTTGTGCTGTAGCTACTGCAAATGCTGCCGAACAATTTTGTTTAGAATATCCATTGCAAACAAGGACATTAAGATGCTCATTGTACTGCAAATTGTTCCAGTGGAAGGTTTTTTTTCCATAGATTCTCCATAGATTCTAATAGAGAGATGAAGAACATGACACTATCAAAAAACCCTCTAAATTTTGATTCTCTCCAAAAAGGACCACCAAAAAGCTTTTCTACCAACTCTGCGGCTTTGCAAATGGCGTGACTAAATTGCCATAAAAAAAAAATTAATAGAGCTTTGTCAGTTCTGACTCGGTGAGCCTCACCCGTGCACATACCACGTGCTAATAGGAGACCAAATGTCTCACATGATGCATTGTTCGAACCTAATAATCTCAGAATTTCTCCATCACATGCCATAAGGATTAAATCATATCTAACTATCTAAGAAGAGAAAAACCGAGTCAAATGCAACAACAATACAAGCAGAACGTATAACATTTGGTGAAAGTTTAAGGTTTAAGCAACAAAAAATTATAACTTTTGGGCAACAACAACTATAGGAGCTTGACTGAGATAATAATAAAAAAATACTGAAAAAAATGAAACTAGTCAAAACAAATCCATGAGCAAAAAGGATAGACAGGAATAAATGAAAGTCAGAGTTTCAAACCAAGCAAAATAGGAGATGCACAGACTAGTGCTACAAGAGCTGGAAGTGCATGTTATGGTACAGAAAAGACATCAATGATAGCAAAACCTAAACACTATCAAAACAATTTGGAGCTGATTTTATGAATCTTGAATCTTACTTTATCAATTAACAGGAGCAAAATATCAATTACAGCAAAAGGTGTACCTCGTCCGAACAATTTCATGTGGGCCCGAGATTGATAGCAGGATTTTTTATAGATGTTCTCTCTGCACATCCAACAACTGCCAGAAGACATCAACTGAATATCATGAAATTTTGAAAAGCACAAAGATTTCATGTTTCACACTTGCATGTTAAACAAGCTATATTACTGCTGAAAAGGCTTGAAAAAGTGGGGTGGTTGCAGTCCAGAGCAGAGGGCTGTTACCTAGAACAGAAGTCACCAGTGATGCCACAGTTGATCAACGCTGATGCCAAATCAGAAAAGGAGCCCAATGGTATATCTGAACTGCAGAAACCAATTAGTTAATTTTCAAAATAATCAGTTTATATTTTCTTTTAAATTAAATGCACTACATGATTGCAAAGCTTCATATCCTTCCTGATACAAGCATTACCCTCTGGCAGTTAAAAACATATGGTGCGTGCCTAGGCTTCAAGCTTGATGCTGGAAATTGGATTCTATTAACGGAGGCCGAGGCCACCGCCCGCTTCTCCCAGAATTTTTTTAGCAAATCAATACCGATACTTAGATTCCCCTTCCACTTGCATCAGTAAAAATCATACTTCTAAGATTTGTGTTCTCCTTAATAACCACTTCTAAGGAGGTAATGTCTCAGCAATTTAATTGCTAAGAAAGCTCAGGTTCCAATTACAGCTGGAATCCAGCATTCAATTGATATAGGTTCCTCCGCGAACAGCACACTTGAAAAGTTACAGCAAAATCATAACAATTTACTAGAAACACATTTTAGTTACAACAATGTACTAGCACCCCACCAATCAACATATTGCTCCAGGCAGAAATCTGCAAAAGCATAAATGACAGCCATCTCGGTATTCCTTGCATTCGAGTAAGATTACCTTAAAAAAGGAAAAGATACAAATAATGATGTCAATTAGATTCTTGTGTGCATAATTACATCACGACTAAAAAGCCTGAAGAGCCTAAATACAATACTGGCAAATTTCCAATTACATAACAAAAAGGCATCATCAATATTTACAGGTACAACCTCGCAGTTATGTTATAAAGAACTTGAGGAAACTATATAATAAATATATAATCACAAGGCTAAGAAGTGCATTGAGGTTAGATGCAAGCTACGCTGACAGGTTGCTCTGGATACGCTTCAGGCTGGGGCATAACATCCGAAAACTAATCAAGTCAGCATGAATCTGAAAGAAAATGAAGCATTAGAAGTCAAAACAAAAACTCAGGACTACACTATGCATAAAAAAAAATGACAATTACCCTTTCATGGGTTTTCAAGGAGAAGAAATCCACAAGAAAAAAGGATAAACTCAATACTATTTGTTTAAAGAAATGCTACCTTTGCGCAAGAGTGTAAATTAAGGGTCTCCAACAGGCAACATCGTGATATCGCAGCAGCCACTACTTCTTCTGCTAGAATTGTACATCCCTGAGGACGAACAACAGCATAAAAACTTCAGAAGAATTAATCAATTTATAATCCAACAGGAAACATTTGTCCAAACAAAAAAACATATATTCTAAACTTCCGAACATAATATTGGGCAAACTCCTTACAAGAATCATAATTGGAGGTCCTATAGTTTATAAAATCTTTCAACTAAGTCGCTCTATTTGATCATTATGATTATCCATAAATTAAAGCTAAATGACTAGTTTACTCCCAAAATATCAGTTATACTAGAAACTGTTTTAAAAAAGATTTTTTTTGGAAAAAAAAAGATGCCCTAATGTCTTCTATTTCTCAAGTGATCCGCATTCTTTCTTATACAGAGTGGCAGAGTAGATTAGAGCGTTATTTTGATTAGTATGATTTGATCGAGTTAAACAATGTTCAATTAGTAAATTTAATGTTCTTGGTCAAGCAAAACAATATAATAAAGACATACAAAGTTATCATCAATGGAATATATTACAACCAATTGTGACTTGGTAGGAGATTAAACTTCAATTAAGAAAGAAATACTACCAACTTACATAGGGTCACGCCACTAGCACCACAATATCATGACCCTGGTTCCAAAAATACCTCAACTCCCAATCTGAAACCTCGTGAGGCGCTCAATATCAAGGCTAATTCTCATTCGAGAGGAGAGAATCGAGCACTCCATCGAGACATTAATTCTTCATATCGAAGAGAAGCTCTCCTAAGTTAGAGGAAAAAAAAATCTTGAAGAGAGAACCTCTCCTTTACAAATTTCTATTTATATACTAGATCTTGCCCTCTCAAAAAAATATGAGCTTGATAGCGAAGAAATTGAAAATTACATTAAGAATAAAATTATAAAGGCAACACATATTGAGGGAATAATCAGTCAATGGAGGTAATTGAATCATCTGATTGTAATTTTGAGGAGAATACTTTATCACGCATTCCATTACTTGATGACAATAATTAGTTAAGCCATGCAGTAGAGACTCAAATTATTAAATAGCATCATAACTTTGAGAATGAGATAAAGCACATTGAGATGGTTAAGCCCTAGTTATGGTGAAATACTAGAATCAATTTGATCTAGTACACCTCTACACATCCTAAAGTGATAAGAAAAAGTAAACAGTAGGAAAGTGACAATGCATGCCGAGAGCACATAAAACAGAGGTTGGACACCCTAGACTTTTCACTGGCACTATATTAACTTTTTACTTTTGGAGGATCTTATGACACATTTTGAGTAGATCTATTGTCACCTTAACTTGCTATCTATATAATGCTCAAATTGGGTCATTCAATATTAATTAGTAGGTTATGAATCAAGTCTATAACCAATTTCCTTATATCTTTACACATTAAAGTCCATGATACATTATCATCGACATTTCAAACAAGATCATTGCATGTGTTAGTATTTTACTTTTTCGAATTTATAATTCCTTGTCCTTCAAATGTAGAGGTATTATTTGCTTTGGCTTCTGAGAACTTGTACGTAGGTGTGAGAGTTTAGCACAAAGATCAAAAATCGCTAAAAAATCGATTAATTTTTAGGTCGAATCAAACTTTTTGAGCTGAGCTATGAGCCAATTTTCTAGCTCGAAGATTTTTTCAAGCTGAGTTCAAGTTGGCACCAGATCAGATCGATTTAAGCAAAACCTAATATTATATAAATGTTAGATATATAAAATAATTTTCATACAAGTAATAGCTTAGCCAAGTGGAAGAGTGGCTTGGTTTTCTTTGGGAGGCTAAGGGATCAAATTCTCCTTGCTTTATCACTTAGAAATGATATATTTTAAAAATCTTCCCCATCTTCTTCAAAGGACCAATTTTTTTTAAAAAAACTAATATCAATTAGTCCCATACTAGCTGTTTGAAGAGAAAAGGAGGCATATTAAAATGAAAAGTAGTCATTCTTATATTAAATCAAAACATTAATAAAGAAAGAGAATGAGTTGGCTCAAAAAAGTTCAACTCGAGCTGGCTCAAATCGAAATGATCGAGCTACGAGCCAATTTCGAGCCAACAATCAACAATTTTTTTTCGATCTGAGCTTGAGTAACCATGGCTCGGCTCAAACTCGGATTGTTTTCACCTCTACTTGTTTATTGAGCTGCTTCCCAGCGAGGTCGCCCATCTCAGGACTACTCTAACTTAAACACGTTTAACTGCAAAATTCCTGTCACTAACTTCACAATTTTACCTTAAAAAATACTTTTATAATTTGAGATTATGTTATTTAATAGTACAATTTGAGAACTCTATTTCCCTTTCTCTTTTCGATATGAGACAATTCATTGTTATGCCCCTTTTACTAATCATAAGGCCTACAAGCCTGTTAGGACTTGCACTTTATACAAGTGATTTCCCTCCTTTGGAACATCACCTAGCAATCACACCCTCCCGTTTTCGACCCAAGAGGTCACAGACCCACCAGCTTTTCTCTAGTTCATCCTCAAACCACATAGTACTATAGGACGTCAACTCTAATATCATATAGTAACATCTTATGTCCCAAATGTAAAAATATTATCTACTTTAGCTTCTAAAAACTTGTGCGTTGAATAGCTCCCAGGGGTGGTCACCAATCTTAGGACAACTCCAACTAAAGCAAACTTAACTGCGGAGTTCTCATCATTAGTCTTACGGTTTTGCTCCAAAAGGCGCTTTTACAATTTAGGATCACATTATTTATTTATACAACTCAAGAACTCTCGTCCCATTTCGATGCAAGACAATTTATTTATGTGCTCATCTCATTAATCCCAGCCCTCTTCAACCATGAGTCGCCACAGCATTAGTCATATTTTCTATCATTTGAAATTAACAATAAAATCAACAATTTTAAATGGTAAATCAATACAATCATTTAGATAATTAAATTTGAGTTAATTTGTTTAATGTTTTAATTAAATTTGGTCACATGAAAAAATTTTAATTTTATCATTAAATCATGAAAATAATCAACTTTCAATATTTTAGATTTGGGGTTATCAAAGCCTTAACAGAGTAAAGGTATACCCAATGAAGTCTTAACCTTTCTTTCCTTTTGAGTGTGAACAGAACATATGAGTAACTACAACCAAATCCTATACCTATTATAGAACTGATCGAATAAATCCATATTAAGTAAATAATTTTAACTAAAAACTCTAAAATCAATGATATTTAATTTGACAACAAATTTTACCTTTTAAGGACATTCAAAGGAGAGATTACAATAGATTGGTCTGACTCACTAGAGTCGTAAACCAATTGACTCATACTTGACGGGGTCATGTTCTCACCTCGGGAGAGTTGGTGAGCACATATTACACATCATTCACACATCTCAAACCATATATGCTTTGATGATCAAACATTCAAATTGAAGTTCAAATTTTAATTGAATTTATGATTTCCAAATACAAATTTGGTTTGATAGAAGATCTGGGAGCTAATATGGAGAGGGAAAATTCTAGATAATTCTCTTATATGTATTTTCTTTAGGAAGTACATCAAGCCTCATAAAACATAAGTAACTACTATTTAACACACTGAAATTGAAAATTTAACATTTACATAAAAATTAGGAACAAATGACACATTGAACCCTCATAATTTAGACATTAACCCCCTAATTTAGAATAATTTATAATCATTCTAGGTTTCGAGGCTAAACAACAAATATTCAATTTCAAGATAACTACCTATGTTTCATAGGTCTCCTACGTAAATTTTCCTCCCTTTATTTGGGAATGACAAAAAAAAATTAGGGTTGGGCGAAATTTGAGTTGTTAAATCTAGGTGAAGAAAATGATGTAGGCAGCCCATGAGAATCCATTAATACCAAGTTATTAAACTTTGTGCCAAAAAAGAAAAAAATGTCACGCTCTCTTGGTCTCCAACCACTATGCGCATCAACCCCTCCAGCCTACTTTTAGTCCCAATCACTTGCACTTCCCCATCTCCGCCTTCCTGCTATACCCCATTAATTCGGCCAAAGTTTCTCCTACGTTTGGCCCACGCGGTTGTAGTTGCTCCACGCACAATGTCGCCATCAGTGCATCCCAAGTAGCAATCCACTAGCTACAGGACGCTCACTACCCTCGCAATAGTTCTACGTCAACAATCTTCAACCATGCCACCAACCCTGTTCTGCTCCCACAACAATACAACTCACTCCGCCTAGAAGAGTACCTTTCCAATCCGGTCTCGTTGCCTCCCTTAATCCCCATTGTGCCCATCATCCAAGCTAACAATGTCCACCTGCAATGATGCTAACAGACCCAACACCAACGTCAACTTCCTTAAACCGCTTCTAATCCACCAACTCAACATTGTCTAGGCCCTCGTTCCCGTGTCTTGAGTCCCCGCTCACTGCCTCCATGTGACTAAACCATATTAGCTCTGCATTGTGCTCATCGACTTCGAGCTAGTTGGAATTCACTCAATGGATCAACCTACTCATGGATTTTCCCTATTAAGGCAATTCTTTTATCAAACTAGTTGATTAATGAATAATCAATTTCACATTAAACTATTTGTTCTCTTTGCTTACTTGATTCAGCTAGATTAGTGCGATCATTAACACAATTGATTGGTTAGATGCAGTTGGATTTGAACTTAAGAGAAACCAATTTAATTTTGAACCATGGGTTCGACCGACCTATTGAAAATAACTTGAAAAATCCAAATCTATTTTGATAAATTGCAATCTATCGTTGATCCAACCTAATTTTGATTTACAGTATGTAATTTTCTTGATTTATCATAAGTATATTTTGAATATAATTTTACATTTAATTGAAATAACTTGCTATTTAAATCCCAAATTTTACGTTCATCTAAATTTGTCCAGCATCAAGGTTTTAAATATAAAGACCTAATTGGATTGAATGATTTAAAACTCTAAGTGAAAGAACTTTATAGACATAAACCAATTATAAATATACTTCAAGCTATCTAAGCCTGAAAGGAATTTAACCAATAATTTTTCCAAGCTGCTTATAAAAAACGAATATGAAAATTCTGCACCAGGATGTTTTTAGTAAAGAGTTAAACTTATAAACGGCAGTCACGTACTGAAAGCTGGAGATTGGTCAACCGTGGACAATCAAGCTTTAAAATCTCCAGTGAGCTACAATGGCTGCATAAAGCAAAATAGGAAAACAAAAAAGACATTAAATTGACAGATTAGTATTAGTATAATAGATGGCAGGAGAGAGAGAGAGAGAGAGAGAGCGAGAGAGAGAGAACTTGTAATGTTACTTACCTTAAGTTGAGACTGTTGAGATTTGTGCACGCCAGATCCACTTCTTTTAGATTTGTGGAAAGATTTAGGTTTAACTTCGCTAAATGTAAGCAACATGCCATTGACGGGAATATGACTTTCTTAATGTAAGGGCATCCAGTACAGTTTAGAACTTCCAGGCGATGCTCTGACCTAAATGTCTGGTAATCTTTTGTCAGAGGAATCAAATTGGATGAAGCAATATCAACCAACGTCCCAGAAGAATGAAAACCACTCAAGTCCCAAACAAGTTGGTGCATGTATACACAACCATTAAGATTAACATTCACCAAATTTGTACAAGAAGCAAGAAGATCTGATATTGCAGACTGGCCAATAGAAGAATAAGACAGATCCAGCTCACGGAGAGTAGGAAGTGCACCATAGTTATAAAGAGCATCCAAAGATGAATCTTTAAGGTACTTGCAAGCCGAAAGTTTTAAGATCTGCAGGCATTTGGCAGTAGGAATTACAAATGTGAAGGCCCTAAATATTCCTTGCAGTAATTGTGAATATTAAAATGTAATCTTTGTATTCCATCACCACTAGGCGTACAATAACAAGATCAAAAACTATGCACATATAGGCACATTAATAGATTTATTTATAATTATTATGTGTTTGGACATAAAAGAGTTTGACAAAGAATTTTTCCATTACAATTAGATTACACTAAAGCTCCACTATAAGTCTGTATTTCTTATTATAGAGGTCCTGACTAGCCACATTTAAGATAAAGAAGTTTTCACATATGTTTTCACAAATTACACTCTCTATATTAATAAGACTAAAGATGGGGTAAGGTAAAACTAGAATTATGGAGGAATATTTTAAAATTTAAATGAGTGCACGTTCAGTTAAGAAAAAAGCACTTGAATCGTTGATGTAATAATTACGAATCAAATTATCAAAATGAGAGAACACTTTAGATACCTTAGATCAATCATACAAAATAACAGTGAAATAGATTATATCATAATAGGATCTAAAAGTGGAGAAATATATCTAATGTATTGTGTGATAAAATAATTCCACTCAAGATTAAAAATAAATTTTATAGAACAGCAATAAGAATAGCAATAACATATTGTTGCTGGATACCAAATTTTGAATGAGAAACTCGAAAGATTGAGTTAAAAAGTCAACAGCCAGCATAAAACTTATTGAACAAATATCACATGAATAATTTAAGAAATCATGCTAAAACTACATTCCCTAGAAACAAAGCGGTATATTGCTCGAACACAACGAAAAGTGTACAAAGAGTACAACATCGACGACCAGGTATAGTCATAAGCGAGCAAGGGTTCCCACATCAAGGACGAAATGAGGATAAAGAACCTAATCTAAAATACTAGAATAAGATTAAAAACTTGGAATATAGCATCCTGCTAGGTAACTTAATAAAATTAATAGATTATTAAGAAACGAAATAGGTCTAAAAGAAAGCCAAAAAAGATTAATATTTTGTGTTATCAAGAAACGAAATAGGTCTAGAAGAAAGTCAAAAAAATTGTTAGCTTAAATTTCAACTTTGCTACACTGATAAGAATAAAACCAGGAATAGAGTGAGTTATAATTCTCAACAAAAATTTGAAAAATCAAGCAGTGCAAATCAAGTGAAATGAAAATCAAATTATAACTTTAAAAATTATTACCAATGGAATGACTATTAACATTGTTAATATGTATGCTTTCCAAGTAGATTTAAATGTGAGAATAAAGAAAAAAGTTGAAATGATTTAAAAAATTTAGTACAAGGAATACCTTAGGAGGAGAGGATATTTATTGAAAGAGACCTAAATAGACATATTAAAAGCGTTGCTGATAAATTTAATAACATTCATGGTGGGAATGATTTTTTTTTAACCTCAACGATGAGTATAGTTACGAGACTAATGAGGTGGGTTAAAAGTGTTCGTTAGCTAATAATTTTTTTTATTGCTAATACTTTACTTAAAAAAAGAAATGAGCATATTATTACTTATAAAAAAAGCATGATTGCTTGGACTGTAAAGATCATAAAATCATTTCAAGTAATAGTTGACTACCCGATATTGATAAATACGTTAGATTTAAGATGAAGTGCTGAAAAAGAAATAATAAGCTGAAACAAGTCCCTCAAACTTAATGGTAAAATCTAACGAATAAGAATAAAAATATGTTTAAAAGAATATCATAGAACTTAAGCAGAAAAACATCAAAGAGAAAACTAATCTTATGTGACTAAAAGCTTTGCAAAGGATATATCGAGAGAATATAAAGAAATAATAATAATAAATTTGTGAGTGATGTGATATAAGTTAGTTATTATTAAACTAGTACTATTTTAAAATATTCCTCCATAATTCTAGTTTTACCTTACCCCATCTTTAGTCATATTAATATGGAGAGTGTAATTTGTGAAAACATATGTGAAAACTTCTTTATCTTTGTGAATGTGTTCAATCACTTCGGCATCATCTCCATGCAACTCCCTTCGAACACGATGACAATGATCTATTGTCTTATTAAGGAGTTGCAACACCGAGGGATCCCATGGGATATTGAAATCTTCAAGGCGGTTTTTCGATGAGAGGCAAATCCCCGTCTGCACAGGTGTTTTGTCCAGAAAGGTAGGTATTGCCAGGTGTTCAAAGTAAGGGACACCAGCTTTGCAAATTGGTACAAGCGGTTTTTCTTCATCAACCCAGGGGAGGTGAGCTTCGCCGTCCCACAGGGTCGGCGAAGCCCAGTTTGTGGGAGAGGGGATCGGCTTCGAGAACCCCTACTTCCGAGCAGTGGACGAGATCCGAAAACACATCCACAATGCAGAGGTCTATATGAGGCTTCTGGAGGATGATGTTCGGGCTTACACGAGTAAGATTTCTGACTTCTGCCTTTTTCGATCTTACCTTAGCACTGACGTTTCCCCTTGACAGGTCGCCCTCAGCTCGAACTGGTGTGGTTCCATCTTCACTAGATCGGGAGCAAAAGATTTCCCCACGATAGGGCTGGCCCGTCCCAGCCGGCGGCTCAGAGGAGGAGAACAAGCCCGACGGGCATTCCCCTTCTAAGTGGCAGTCAAGAGCATTCCCCTTCTCGAAGTCCCAAGCCGTTCTAACCTGACTTAGCGCCTAGGCGACTGGCAGTCAAGGGCATTCCCATTTTCGAAGTCTCAAACCGCTCTATCCTAAACGCCTAGGCAACTGGCAGTCAAGGGCATTCCTCTTCTTGAAGTCCTAGGCCGCTCTATCCTGACTTAGCGCTTAAGCGACTGGCAGTCAAGCGCATTCTTCTTCTCAAAATTTCAAACCGTTCTATCCTAACTTAGCGCCTAGGCGACTGGAAGTCAAGGGCATTCCCCTTCTCGAAATTCCAGGCCGCTCTATCCTAAGCGCCTGAGCGACTGGCAATTAAGCGCATTCCCATTCTTGAAATCCTAGGTCGCCTTATCCTAGTTTAACACCTAGGCGACTAGCAGTCAAGGGCATTCCCCTTCTCGAAATTCCAGGCCGCTCCATCCTAAGCGCCTAGGCTACTGGCATACATTTGTTAAGGTTTAATGGAGACGTTTAGGGAGATAAAAGAAAACATATATTTGATCTCTATTAATTTAGAAAAAACTTATAATAAAGTTTCAAAAAAAGTATTTTGAAGAATTTTAAAAAAGAAAAAATATGCAATTATATTCAAGTTATTAAAGATATGTATAGAAGAATTGCTACTTGTGTTCGAATACAAGAGAGCATGACTAAGAATTTTTCTATCATAATTTAATTAAACCAATGCTCAGCTTTAAGTAATATTTCATTACATTAGTTATGGACGTCCTGTTTAGAAACATTCAAGATGAGATGTCTTAGTATATGCTTTTCTCAAATGATATTTCTTTTGAGTGTAAGACTAGAGATGAAGCTAAGACAAAACCAGAGTTATGGATATACCTAAGAATTTAAAAAATTTCATCTTAGTAAATTAAAATTTGAATATATGGAGTATAAATTTAGTCAAAATAAAAACACTTGTATTATAAAAAGATAATTGATAATCAAGTTATCAGAAAAAGCGAGCGATTTAGATATCTTGGATCAATCATATCGAATAGAAAAATGCATCTGGTATATTGTGTAATAAGGAAATTTCATCTAAATTTAAAAGTAAACTTACAAAAAACTTATTAGGCAATAATGTTATATAGTGCTAATTCTTAACCTACAAAACAGAAACACACAAATAAGATAAATATCACAAAATAAGAATGCTAAAATGAATAAATGGGTATACATAAAAGAACAAAAATGAGAAATGAGTATATCCACAATAAAGTTAGAGTAGCCTCAATTGAGGATAACCTCAAAGAGAATGAACTTACCTAGTTTAGATATAAATTGTAGGCCGATATAAGTTCTAATAAGAAAAATTAAGTTATTAGATATTATTCATGTAAAAAAAGCAGAAAAAGAACAAAAAGATATGATAAAAAACTATTAAAAATAATTTTACATACTTGGAACTAAATAAAAATTTATTATTTGATAAAGTGCAATGAAAAAAAAGAATTTATATAGCTAACTCACCTAATGGAATAAAAACTTAGTGGTGGTTATTGTTGTAATAAGACTAGCAATATATGATACTGAATGCTGACCTACAAAGATTTGATCAACAATTTCAAAAATGAAGATACTAAGGTGGATCAGTATCACAAAAAAATAAAATAAGAAACGAGTATATTCACGAGAATTTTTTTTACAATCTATCCACAAGAAAGTTGAAGTAACATCAATTGAGGATAAACTCAGAGAAAATTAACTTAAATGATTTGGATATATCAATTGTAAGCAAATTGAAGTTGTAATAAGAAAAATTAAGTTATTAAACCTTGCCCATGTAAAAGAGAAAAAAGAAGACCAAAAAAAACATAGCAAAAGCTAAATAAGGAGGTTGATAGAGTAAAATAGAAATAAAATATTCATGAAGCTAAACATACCTAGTGAGATAAAGACTAGGTTGTTTTCATTGTTCTACGATTAGAAAATCACACAATTTACATATTTATTTTTCAAAAAAATAAAAAACTCAATTAATCTAATCTTTGATAAAAATAAATAACTCCATAATAATATCATGTTTACAAAAGATTTGACAACTTTGGCCTCAAGAGAAACTCTAATACTCACTTGGAATGAGCGAATAAGATTTAAAAAGCTGAAATTTCGTCGTTGTAAATTTGTAATGCAAATGCAAGAATAAAACCCAAGTTTAATGATTAAAGGACATGTAGACAAATGTACAGATGTACAGACTCAAGAATGCTCCTATGTGAAAACTGATGAACGAAGTTTTGACAGGAAGGTAAGGAAAAGCATACAAATGTTAAGTCTAAAACTAATCATATGCAAAATTCAATGGACTCCATCGATTCTTGAGGAAAATGAAAAAACCAAAAAAATTCAATCATCAAAAAGACACTTTATTTTCTGTCATCACTATCTAAATTTGCTAATCATAGCAAACACCAAGAAATCTTTAAGTACAGCTCATCTACAGACTACGCATGTGACGTTCGTGGCCAAAGAGGGCGGAGAGTGATCGTCGGGTGATGTCCTAAGAGAAGGAATCACTGAGGCAAAGTGCGACTCCTAGCAGGCTTCTAAGTCGAATAATGAGTGGTGAGAGGGGCACAGGAATGAATCGTCCCCCACCAGAAAGGGAGGGAGATCCTGAGCTGTATAAATAGATAACGTGATCTCAAATGGCAAAAGCGCCTTTTGGGGCAAAACCGTGAGGCTAATGATGAAAAACTTAGTAGTTAAGCATGCTTGAGCTGGAATAACACTGGGATGAGTAACCTCCTGGGAAGTACTCAAGTACGCAGTTTTCCTAAAGCCAAAGCGGACAATACCTCCACAATGAGATCCCGGGATGTTACAACGCATGACTTTGCAAAGAAATCAATGCGCTCAGTTGCTGCTCAGCAATAATTGACCAGGTCTAACTGATCCACAACACCTAAATGCACATTTTGAAAGCCTATTTTATAAAGTTTAGATGGTATTTCATTATGCGACCCACATTCACCAAGCATTCCAAAATTCTACATAATAACGAATGGTGCTAATTCCACCATGGATGTTCACCTACAATAAATCATGAAATACATTGTTTAAACTAGGGCTGCTTATTGGACCGGTTCGACCCGGAACCGGTCCGAAACCGGTCCAGTAAGAACCGGTTCGGTCCAGAACCGGTTGAACCGGACCGGTTCTAACCGGTTCCGGGCCGCAGAACCGGTCCGGACTGGTTCTGCGTAAGCAGAACCGGTTATCCGGTTCGGAACCGAACCGGTTTAATCTTTTTTTTTTTTTAAAATTGGGCGCAGCGCCCGCGGCCCGCGTGCCGCGTGCGCCGCGCTGGCGCTG
>JAEMOT010003495.1:170165-192781 GCA_019297695.1 Apostasia ramifera
GGACCGGACCGGTTCCAGGTCCAACAGGACCTGGAACCGGTGGAACCGGACCGGAACCGGTCCGGTCCGGTCCGGTAACCAGCGCTAGTTTAAACTTTGCTCACCAGGGCATATAATGCATATCAGCAAATTCAGCATTTTATAAATTAATTCAACAGAATACTAAAGAATAAAAACAATCTGAAAATTAGAAGACTTACAACTAGCTGCGTGCAAGTATCAAAAACAGGTTGTAAATTCATTAAAAATGTGTACGACAAATCCAGTAGGGTAAGATGTTGGAGCCAATGCAAAGATGAAAGCCCATCAAATCCAATAGACACGCATGAGGACAGAACCAAAGAATGAATTTGAGGGCATGAAGCTGCTGTTCTAGATAAAGAATCATCCAAAAATTCCCTGCACAAGGGTTCCAAAAGCTTTCAGCACCACAAAGTTGCAAAATTAACCAATTAGTTACAAAGGCAATAATAAAAGGTCGCACCTACAGAAAGAAGCATCCAAGGATATCAGAAACGGACAATTGATCGATGCTTGAGATAGCACGCCACAGCCCTTCAACTCCAACACAGTCATTTTTGGTGCCTCAATCTGTAGAATGAGTAACTTCGGGCATATTCCCAAATTTAAAGTCTCAAGACCAACCTGCACGAAAATCAACAATTCAGTTCCATAGCTATGTCAAAAAGAAACATGAAACATCATGATCATTGTATGCATTAAGATACCCTAGCTGAAAAAAAACATAACGAAAGAATGCCAAAAAATATCATACAATTACAATTTTTATACAAATAAAATGGAAAATTGACTAGGCCGAATAATGAGCGGTGAGAGAGGCACAGGAATGAATCGTCCTACATCAAAAAGAGAGATCCCAAGCTGTATAAGTAGATAACGTAATCTCAAATGATAGAAAACCGTGAGGCCAATGATGAAAAACTCCACAGTTAAGCGTGCTTAAGCTGGAGTGGCACAGGAATGGGTGACCTCCTCGGAAGTGCTAGTCACGCAATTTTTCTAAAGCCAAAGTGGACAATACCTCTACATTGAGATCACGGGATGTTACATAGATAGTCTACCCTATATATAATATTCAACACGCTACAGAACTTATTTTAAGTTCCACTCTTCCGAATGTCTCATTAGCATGCAAAGCTAACAAGGCAAGTAGATGAACTAATGAAGAGGGAGTACATCAGAGAGAGCTTGAGTTTATGCATTGTCCCAGCACTTATAACCTCTAATAAAGATGACTCATGGCAATTCCTCTAGTACCATCGTACAACTGATGATGCAAACACCATCATCGTTGACTTTAACGACATCCCATTTATAGTGGCACTAGGATGATCACTTAGACAACATTCTTCAAATCTATTGATTGCTCAAGAAATAGAGCTTTACTTGAATATAAAAAAAAGTAAATCCATTACTGATGTGCGTGTCTTCTTAAGATTTGTAGTCTTTCCCAAGGGCATTCCAGCTAACATCGAAAATGTGTGAGCCATTTCTGAAAGGCTAGAATCTCAAAAAATTCATGACATAACTAACTCTTATAGTTTGGCTGCTTGTTATTTTAATTAATTCGAACTTTTAGCAAACTATTATGTATCCAATCATTGACTGTATTCTCAAAGGAGCATACGAGTGAAGAAAGACTGCTGCAAAAGTCTTCATCGAAATTAAGACCCATATGTCTGCAGCTTCTGTGCTAAAGCTCATATGTCGCCAAAATTAAGACCCACATGTCTTCAAGAAAATGTGTCTTAGCATATGTTTTTCATAAATAATATTCTTCTTATTAATAAGATAGGAAATGAGACTAAAAATAAGCTCAAGCTATAGAGGAATACTTTGTATTAAGGAGGCAATAATTGGTGATAAAATTATCAGCAATATTGAGTGGTTTAAATACATTGAATCAATCATATAAAATGACGGTGAAATAGATTGTGATATTACTAGTAGAATCAAAGCAAGATAAATTAAATAGAGTAATACATTAGGTGTATTGTATGATTGAAAAATTTTACTCAGTCTTAAAGATAAATTTTATAAGACAATAATAATACTAACGATGCATATGGCGCTTAAGTGTTGTTTTACAATGCAAAAAAAAAATGAATAAAATATGTGTTAGGAGAAGTAAAAGCTAAAGTGAATGAGTAGATATACACAAAAAAGCAATATAAAAAATGAATACATAAACAAGAAAATTCAAATAGCCTAAACAAAGGATAAGCTCAAAAAGAGTAAGATAGTTTGACCATATATATCATAGGCTGATAGAAACTCAATAAGGAGAGCTGAGTTATTTAATCTTGCCTATATAAAAAAGAGTAAGAGGAAGACTAAAAAAATGTGACAAAAAATTATAAGAAATGACTTTACATACGTAAAAACATACGTAAAGCCAAAACGAGGACCTGATATCAAATAGAGTGCAATGGAAGCAAAGCCGACTTTTAGAAATTAAGGTTGTCCTATGAATTCCTAGGAAGTGGGTACATATGGGGTTTTGAGTCAAAAGAGTCATCCTGTGGAATTTTACAAAATTAAATGAGGTCAAACAAAAATACTCCACTAATAACACAATTATATGATATGGTTGAGGCACTCAAGTAATAAAGCCACTACAGACTACCTCAGGAGTTTATCCTCCATTTGGATCATGAGGCCTTGAGCTACCTAAGCTCGTGGAAGAAACTCAACCTCAAACATATCAAGTGAGTTGAGTTTCTCCAAGAGTACACCTTTATGTTAAAGTAACAGCAAGGAGTTAAGAATCAAGAAGTGGACATGTTGAGTCCTAAAGTCTTCCTATTGTGACAAAGAGCATTGAAGTTATCGAATTTGACAAGGTCAAGGAAAGCCATGAAGACCATCCAAACTTTGGTATTATATGAAACAACCCTACTTTTTTGCTGCAAAATGGTAACATTTTAAGGATCAAACGCTATGTCTATATCATACTTTTTCACAGGAATTTTCAGTCACGGAACTTCATACTAGTAGGGTAGGTGGCTAGTTTGTAAAAAATTGTAGCGATTGAAAGCCAGCTTTATTATGTTGAACTTGAAGAGGATGCAACCAAGATTAAAGCCCAGCGTCTGATTTGTGTTGTCCCAAAACATTAAAAGCAACATACTGGGTTAAACATAGACTTGTATCGTCCTTGACAAAATTTGAGCATGGTTTTTATTCCTAAGCTACCCTAAATAGTTGATATCCACGATTCCATTTGTGAAGTCGATAGGTTTTCCAATATGACACATTCCTTTCTCTATTCTAAAACGTCAGATGCCTTTAGGATAGCCCGACAGTTCTTTTACAATGGCATTACACTGCACAAGTTAGCTAAGAGTATAGAATCAGCCAAGGATGCCAAGTTCACTAGCTATTTTTGGAAAACCATCGAGTATCTCCTAAAAACTAGATTTAAATTCTCCTATTACATTATAAGCAATTATAAGTAAAGCTGAATTTGAATACAAAGTAAATGTCTAACACGGAAAAAAAAGGAATTGAGATTTAATTATAAGTAGAGCTGAATTAGAATACAATATTTCTATCAACAAGCCTATTACTAGACTCTTCTTTGAGTCTACAAAGTCATTTGTACAACATACAAGGCATTTACAACAAGAAATCGGTAAAAAAAATTAGTTTTAGCAATGGGATTTTATAAAACAAATGGAAAATGCACAAAGAAACAGCAGAAATTTTCTAAGGATCATTACTTGATGAATTAAGTGAGTCCTAAAGATTTCCCTTAAAAGTCTTTAACAAATTAAAAACGACTGAGGAAAGACCTTTAAAATATTAAAAAAAATTAAGCCAAATGCGTACATAGTGCATATGGATCTATCACCAAAATTTATGGATTATTGATACTTTCAATGTTTTTGTACTAGTAGCTTACAAAAGAATTAACAGCAATACCCAGTGATTCATTTGAGTCTTTCTTCCCATAGAGAGTGAGCCCATCCTAGATGTCCGCCTATATAACCTCATCAAAAAGTAGCAAATTTTCAACAACAATTCAAAATCAAAGATATTATATGCATCCGATTAAGTGGAGAATATTGCCCCCATCAGAGGACACTTGGATCTCCAAAGATGAGCTACAATGACAATCCCAACTTGTTGGAGAGATACTACAGTAGAATTAATCCCTACTTGATAAGGTCGAGCTCTTCCTACTCGAGGAGAGTTAATAAGGACATCACATCATCTGATGATCGCATCACAGACAAGTTTTACACCCGTTGACTAAGGTTTCACAAGGTAGCACCAATCTAGTTGGATGAATGAGCAGTGATAAATCTAGCAGACTAGCATTATTGTTGCCTAATTAGTAGGATGGAGATTCTCGCACATTATAACATTTTTAGTAGAAAACCATAAATTTTAACTATATTTTATTTGTCATATTTGGTAACCTATTCGAATGCTCTCAATATTCAGTACATTGTAGTTTTGATTGTGTTATAAATTTCTGCAAGTTACCCTATTTTACATTTGATTGTGTTCAATTTTCTACAAGTTGCCTATTTTACATTTGATTGTATTACAAATCTTTACAAGTTGTCTTATTTTGTATGAGGCCTTATATCGGACCTCCAGCTATTGTACTGAATGATCCTAAAATAAGATCAAAATTGAGTTGTCATATATCCCGAGAAAAGGAAAGTTTGGAACCATAATGAAAATCACTAACACACTCTAATTTAATTAAGGTACTTGCTCCAGCTCTTCATGTTCGTTCCCATTTCTAATCCTAGGTCACCAACAGATCATCATGCGTCCTTGCTCACATGACAATTATAATTGTGAGGACTTCTCACATGGTCCCATGCTATCGTGGATCCACTTCCCAGTATGTCCATGCCTCGTCTTCGGCCACAAACATGACGGGCTAGTCACCTCCGCCAAACCATCGGTCGTCACATCTCCCAGCTCCACTCCATCTCTATAGAACCTTGCCTGACACCATTTCCCACATCCCTTTAAGCAGACGTCGCATGACATCCGGCTCACACAACACCACATTCTATTCCATTAACATTGCCACGACGACCTGTGATACGTCAAATCCACCAACAACACATCATCACTCTGCCACCTCTACGTTCACAACCCACTATCACAAGTCATCATCTCCATGCAAGGCAGCCTCATTCAATGTTTCAACTAAACCCGATCACTGGGCAAGATGGGGTTAGTGCAGGTAAGGCCCATTCAAGTTTAAAGATTTTTTCTCAACCCAAGCTCAACTCGGGCCCAAATGTCAAGTTTGCATCAAGTTGCCAACCCCACCAAAGAAAATAGTAAAGCAGCCAAGCCTATTCCAAAAACCAATAACTCTTTTCTTTTAATTTCAATATTTTTCTTTAATTTGCAAGCATTATTTGTTTACTTATGATAATTAACACTAAATAATTTATTATAGCAATAACTACCTTCAAAACTAAATGTGAATCATTAAAAAAAAATTGTATAATTCAAAACTTATAAATTATAAAAGATAATATTTATATTATATAAAGAGTTCTATTCAAATTAGCAGTTTAATTAATTTATTTATTTAGTTTAATTTTTTAAAATACCACATACAAATCTTTATGCATTAAAATCAATATTGAATAATTTAATCACTTCATAAAATATGAAACGTTTCACTTCCAACTTAAATGAATGGATCAAAATATCAATTTTGTTTGATTATAACAGGCTGAGTAGGCCCAAGCTTAGCTAAAAACTAAAACCCAACCCTAGCCAGGTTCTTTAAAGGGCTCAGGCATAAAACCTCGATATTAATTTATTGGCTCTTCTATTCATCTAAGCTCATCCAAATAGGCATCGAGCTAGTCCAGTCCATTCAGCCGCACATCCATTGATCAAATCTACCAAACATAGGAATGGCAATTTGTACCCATACCCGATTAAATCGCCCCGACCCGCCCCAAATGAGACGAGTATGGGTACTAAAATTTTACCCGCAACCCGCCCCGCCCCATTATGAAATGGGGTTCGGGTATGAATCAACTATACCCGCCCCGCCCCGTCATGCATATGTTTTTATCTATTCTTATATAGGCTTATATAGAGTCAAATAAAAAGAGTGCATTAAAAATGAAGAAATGTAAGGCCTTGCTTTCATAGTGTAATATTCACCATGTGGCTATGATTTTTGTTATTTCAAATAGAGTAAAATAATTCAATTTTTATTAACATTAGTGAGAAAACGGGGCGGGGCGGAGCGGAAACAGGTATGGGGCGGGTATGGGTATTTATAAACCAAACCGCATCATCAGCTAGAATCAACATCTCTACTGGGACTCTCGACTATCTTTGAATTTCTGGTGCAAGTAGATAAACTCTAAATTGATACCTCTGATTTCTTTTCAGATTTGGTTGATTATATCGTACTCTAGATTACTTGATCTGCTTGCCCACAAGACCTTCGTCATCACTGTGCAAGAAAATTACAGTTGGGTTGTTTATTCATGAGAATCCTTTTATAGTACGGACCATAGTTCTAACTTATTGAAATTGGCATGCTTTAATTTGTTCGGAAGATCCCTATTCTTCAATCATGTTGCCTTAATGTTTCAAATCAACCTATCTACAAGAATATTACTTCCTAATCATTACATAACTTCTCAAAAATATACTCATGTAGCTTTCCGTGATTAGCTCTCATTCTATTCCCTGGTCTGAAATTCACTCTATCAAAGTCAATGGTCTCCCTCCCCATCAGCTAAAGAGGGGGAGAGAGAGAGATTCTACAATGGAGGCCATCTCGACGGGTTTGAAGGTCATCCATGGTGGCAACAAAGGTAAGACAGAGAAAAGGTGGCTGGAAAGTGAATGGTAGAGAAAGTAAGAGTGGAGTTGAAAGAGAAAGCGGCAGAGCTCCATCCAATGGGGTCAAGGCGACAACATCGGTGAAAGAAGGGTATTGCAACAAGGCGGGGGTAAGAGGAACGCGGCAGTAGCTAAAGTTTTAGAATTTCCATTTTAGAATACAAGATCTAAAAAACAGTTAGTAGATAAAAGAATTGACTCAAAGTATCACCTATCCATCAGCAGTACTAACCAATTAGTCAGTGATATCAACGTTTAGGATACAGTTCATGTCTGCTGAAACATTGAGTTTTGGACCTTTTGGTAGGACTGGTAATTGAATCTCTCCAGAGTACATGAATAATATGATCTTTCATGAAATACAACACCAGGCAGCTAAAATTTTGGTTCAATTGAAGAATGAATTATTTCCTATTACTTGGTATAGGTTAAACACTTAAACCTCAGGTCAATTAAAATATGCAAAATAACTCCAAAAGCACACTTTCCCACAAAAAATATGGAAGGATAGAAATTTTTGATAATTATTCACAGTTTGAAGTATGAAACAGGAATAAAAATAATCAAATTCAAGAAGTACCAACTTCACTTACTGGAGAGAAAGATGCATACTCAAGGTGATCACAGCCATCAAGATTAATCTCCAGAAGATTTGGACAAGAAAGATCAAGAACATTCATTGCACGGCAACCAACAAGGGATAGGCTAAGCAGAGAGTTATTGTTGAGACTCACTGTAGTTAGGCTCTGAAAAAATATGAAAAACGTCTTCAGCTTAATTACCTCAATATCAGAATTTCAAGACCACAATAGACACAATCATACAGAAAACTCCCTTGAAAGCAGGCATAGAATACACTTCCAGGCAATATTAAAAATTCTATACACCAAACCATTCAGACTTTTGCTTCCTATCTAAACTCAGGGGGATGATTACTCGCGTAAATGAGCATTAATTAGAAAGAGGGCTAGTCAAAACTCTGGATATCAACAGCCAAAGCTAACAATCTGAATGAATCCACATAATTAGAAAGGACATACAAGAAAACACATATCAATGCAGACATCGGCAAAATTTAACTGTCATCCAAATAAATGAAAAATATAATAACAATGTCTGAGGCCAGGCACTCCTCTGAGTAGAAAACACATAATGGCCGCTTCCACTAAAATAGTCAAAGAGGAAATTTGGATGAGAAGAGATATTAACAGTTTACTCTTGTCTATTTAGATCATCAATTAGACATCACTTAAAATCATTTAAAAAAGTTCAAACAAACATAATGCCAGTTTAAATGTCTGATGGCCCTAAGTTAAAATGATTACAACTACGAGCACAAACATACTAAAAACAACAATAACAATTATAGAGCCTTCAACCCCAAACAAGTTGGGCAGGTAACATGGATTTTTCTTCTCTATTTAGCTCTATGTAAAGCAACTCTTGAAAGAAGTGTAAGTGATTCAAACCACGTGTAATAACAATATCCCAAATAATTTAGGTCTTCCCCTAATTGGATAAACATCACTAAATGGATAATAATCATAAAAGTCGGATAACTTTGGCGTAACAATAACTAATGATCTCTTCTGGAATGCCTACAACAAACAGAATATTGAGATGAACTTACAGCATACACTAGGAGCAGCTATAGCCAACATCACAAATATCTTTCCATTTCA
The DNA here is from genome assembly GCA_019297695.1 of Apostasia ramifera. NCBI lineage: Eukaryota > Viridiplantae > Streptophyta > Magnoliopsida > Asparagales > Orchidaceae > Apostasia > Apostasia ramifera. The sequence goes on from JAEMOT010003495.1 coordinate 178,721, forward strand.
CAAATAAAATTCGTTTGGCAGAAGGTAATTTGAAATCACTTTTAATTATACTCTTCAAATATGTTAGTGAACTCAATTTAGAAATATGATGAAAAACGTCAGAGAAATGGAATTGAGAATCAATAACTATATTTTTAAAATGATGAATAGAATCATGCGCTATGGATTTTCATAGAAAATGAAATCACTGAGTTTACATAAATTAAGGTAATTCAAGATCAAGGAAAGATTCAAATTGTACTAATCTAACTAGAAACGTATCAGCAAAAATGATCTTCAAAGTGATGTAACCAAACGTAACCATAAGGACCAGCTTTCCAATGGACATAGGTACTGGATAAACTGAACGGTTAAGGGTTATGCCATGTAAGCTAAAAGACAAAAACAAAAAAAGAATTCATTTTTAAAAATAAAATTAAGTAGATTACAAACCTCACAATTGTCTAGAACCAACAATTTAAGCCTCGGGCAACCTCCTCCATTGCTAAACACTTCACAGACAGAATTCACCAAAGATTCACAATCACTGAGGTCTACTTCTTGCAAGTTTTTACATTGCAGTGATAAATTGGCTAGACTTTCTTGCTTTTGCAGCACTAATTTCTGTACATTTCAACAAGTTTGAATCAGTAACTTCTACAGAATGAAATAAAGTTCACTTTAATTTCTTGAAAAGCTGACCTGCAGAGCATTGGACACAATGTTGATGCGTTGAAGCAGAGAACAGTTAGAAACCTTTACATATGAAAGCACTGGACTTCGCAAATTCAAGTCAAGAAACCTACAGGACACTACATGATCTCAGTAAACCTAGACAAATAAACATTTAAGACCAGAAAATGGAGAGTTGTCTTACTTGCGGCAATGTACAAGACTTATAGTCTGCAGATGTGGCAGATCTAACGAGACAGAAGTAAGCAGGCTGCAATTATCAAGCTGCAATGCCTGCATTCAGCACAAGGTATCAAATCTAACTTAACAACAGAACCCGTGTAAGAACTTGATTCAACAATAGTTTGACAATTCAAAATAACGCAAAAAAACACACATGAGGAGTCTAACCTCCAGAATCCGACTATGAGATATTGCAGAGATTGATGCAGAAGTTATGCCCTCACAGTTGTGAAGCTTTAGATCTATCAACAAGGGCAGTCTTACAGACTACCAAGCCATCAACAAATGTATTATGCACTATTTGAAATAACAAAAAGGTTGATAAAGCAGGAAAATAAAAACCAAGTAACAAACCTCAAGTGAGATGCTTGGACAGTACGAAGCATCAAGGACACAAAGACTAGGACAAGACAAAGCAATTTCACGCAATGTCTCGTCGGTGACACAGGAACAAAATGCCAAGTCTAAAGATGCCAACAAAGGACAGGACGTAGCAGCCGAGCGAATTCCAGCATCAGATAGCTTGTGGCAGGAAGATAAATCCAACTCATGTAATTGAGGGCAATTAAGCAATGCATGAGCCATGTTGGTGCGCCTAAGTGTCAAGACCTTAAGTTGAGGGCATCTGGACATCAATGATAACCGCGTAAGTTTTTTTGGATTCTAGATAACCACATGAGTTAGTAGTCACTTAAAATGGTAAACAGAATGAATTAGAAAAAAAGAAATACAAAACAATTTCTTCACCTGATTGAAACACGAAGAACACGACACTTAACAATACTAAGCTTTCGCAGCTTATCGTGGTGTAGAGATATCTCTTGGAAACCATTACCGAGAAAGGTATCATAAATGCTCAAACTGTTCAACCGATGGCAATCTGTCAAAGCATTGAAAAAGCCATCCCCTAGTTGTCCTTTTCCCAAACACAAAGTTTCAAGACCCCTGGAAATCACTTTCTTTCACAAAAAAGCCAAACAGGAAAAACAGAAAAATTTAACAACAAAAAGTTAAGAACAAATAAAGAAGCCACCTGAGAGCTATCATTGCTTCCATAACAAGCATGTCAGAATCAGGTACTCCAAATAAATTAACTTCACGAGCATTCGGATAGCGGTGACAGATAGTTTCAACTGAAGAATAACAGCTGTTAGTTTGACATATAATTCCATACAGTGCAAACAATTACAAAGTTGAACACAAGTACAAATACATAAGAGATTGAAAGTTTAGAACAGCAACCTCCCAGAAGCAGCAAAAATATCCAACAAAGGAACAGATAATAGCACAGGAACAAAAGATGTATGATTTATACTTTCTCCACAACATTTTCCCAATTTCAAGTCCAAATTCAATTTACAACCACATTGCAGAGTAAAATAGCACTATACCATCTTAAATACCGTTTATGATACATTAAAATGAAACGAAACGATGACAAAAATTACAGTGTAGGATCTATAACCAAAAATGAACTGAAACATATGCAAGTACTAACCTATTAAATAACAAAGGTTTAAGCATGCCAAATTCCATATTCCATATTCAGCTACCATAAATGAGATTGTGCAATCACGTAGTCATTACTTGGGTCAGAAAAGTAATCCAAAATCCTTTTGGTTTTATCTATGATGCCAATGCAATTTTGTTTGAGGACCTTTGTAGTGTAGTAATGTTGTATTTTTGCTTGTATACGTTCCTTTTAATGTTATTATATTTGAGGGAGAAATTTCAGGAATTCGGCTAGTTAGAGAACACATGCATCAATTACGGAGTTAATTGGAGACCATTTAGACTAAAGCATTGCATTAAAGGACCAATAATTAAAGATGCAAATTTGGAGGGCCATCAGTGCAATTTCCCTTTCAATTAGTGCTTAGGGAGAAGTAATGGCGGCAAACCGAAGGACGAGAGGCAACACGTGAAATAACCATAATCTCAAAGGAGCAAGATGGTCATTTTACAACCAGTTTTTGTTGCCCTAGCCGACTTCCCCTTCTTTGATATGGCAGGACTGATTCTCAACAGTTAGATCTGTGATCCAATGGCTTCTTCAGACCCCGGACGCCACATGACACAATCTGATCGGCCTCGCCCTTCCAATTTGCTCTACTAAACCCAGACCCATTAGATCTTCGTCTAAGGCATGATGAACAATCCAGATCACGTAGAATCCCCTTATCTTATTGTTTGAGTACTTAAGTGCAAGATAGGGCAATTTTGGCAGCTTTTTTTATAAGAATAAGACCCCGTTTGTTTAGGAGTTTAAAATTAACCTGATTTAATTTTAACCAGACATATCACATAACACATAAAATTTAATATTAAAAATTAAATTTATTTCACATCCTACACATATTACTAAAATAATAACTAACTTATATCACATCCCTCAAATATTCCAACATAGTAACTAACTTTATATCACATCCCTCACATAACCCAACATAATAACTAACTTTATTTCACATCATTCACAACTTTTAATAAAAAAATACTTTTATCCAAATTTAGTTTTAACCTTCTTAAATTTAACATTACAAACAAACAGATCCTAAAGGTTAAAACTTCTGCCATCTTGAGTGTGGGCAGCAAGTAGTCTTTGCCTGAAGCGGATCAAATTCGTCAACATCCCCAAGTTCGAAGCACAGTCGAGGGGATTGATCGTTTGGTTGAATCCGACTTATCTTACCATTTTTTCGGATTATCTACCAATTCATGTACTTTACATTTTCAATCATGACCCCCATTGTATGGATGGTCTTCAACTATGTTTGAACTAGTTCAATTTAATTTCTTATAATTTAGTCAGTTTCCTGATCAATCCAATATTTTTGCCGAATCATTTTTCTTTAAAAAAATGTTCTTGATTTTGAGGTTAAATCAACTACATTCATTTTAGATTTGATTCCAAGCCTATTGTTCTACTTTTAAACTACTATTAAAAATTTCATGTTTACACCTTAATTTATTGACATACAACTCTCACTATGGAAAACTATGTTAATGTGCTCAATGTTCGTCCTATGTTGAGTGCTTATGCCGTGATCTTACAGATTTGGAGCTTAGTTAATATAAAATATCCCGTGGCGATTACTGCTTTTATTGCCGTCCAAAAATTTAAATATCCATAGCAATTGTAGGTGCAAATTAATCCCTCATGCCTACCCCATATTTAGAATCAAAGTGAGTTTTCTTATAGTTTTCAAACTATAAGTGATCCTCATTCTGAATCATTTTTCTAGCATCTTTCTTTGGATTTAGTCATACCATGAAAACTAGAAGCGAATGTCTTACATGGTAGCTTGACCAAACAGGAATGAAATGAGTTGCTTTTAGAAATAAAAGGTCAACTCCGATAACTGAGAGCAAGGGTTGGTACTTTAGAGGCAATTCAAGTTACGGGATGATCTCCATACAATCGAGTGGAGGTAGAAGCTAGGAGTCAAGCAACATAAATGAAAACCAACCCCACTGCAATACCGTAGTAGAAGAAGATGAGGCTCATTTTCAGGCACCTCCAAATGAAGGAAATTTGCCTTTGCTATGTCAACCCGAGCCACATGTAGATCGCATGTCCAACCTTTCTTGTAGGGATGCACCCAATTTTCCTCCTCGTTATGAAGAACCATATGGAGGGAGGCCCGATCACTTTCCCATTAGGTAGGCCCAAGTGCATTTGCCACAACATCAGGCATAGGAGGATCATTGCTATGATTTTCCTCCTTCCCAGCGCAATAAACATGGAGGAGATCGATACAATGCACCTAATTATGGGCATGAGGATAATATTACTAGTCATGTGAAATTTGACCCTCCTTTTAATGATTGCATCTATCCAAAAGTCTTTATGGATTGGATCACTGACATAGACCTATACTTCAAATGGGCTACCATGTCAAATGAGCGTCAAGTTAGATTTGCCCGTATGAAGTTGAGAGGGCATGCTAAAATTAATCGGGTTAATCAGGAAAGGTAGTCACAACGAACAAAACAACCTCAAGTCAAGTACCTCCCCGAATTATCGAACTCAGTTGTTAGATGAGTTTATTACCATTCTGCAGGAAACTAATTATGTTACCGAATTTGTCACAATCCAAGGAGCTTAAAATTCGGTACGAACTTGTTGAGGACCCCAATTCGACCATCTCTCGATTTAGAGAGGGTTTGCGTCCATACATTCAATTAGAGATGCTAACCTGTGAAGTGTAAGAGGCTTTCCAGTTGGCTTCACAATTAAAGCAGCAGTCAAGGGTTTTGCAGACCCATAGAAACTTTATTTCTCCTATCCCCCTAAATGGACCACTATGCAACAATCTCCAACTCCTCATTGAGGTCAAGTTCATACCCCTGATCCCAAGAAAAATGTTGTTGCAGGGACTTCAAGTTCCAATGCATCTCATGGAACTTGCTTCACATGTGGCAAGATGGGATGTTATGCCAATTCATGTCTCACAAGAAACCTGCACATTAAAGCTATAGATGAATATGAGCAACCTGAGGGAGCGGAAGGTGCTGATATCCCTAACCCAGAAGATGGTGCTAGTGATGCAGAAGAAGCTTTAAATGAGCATATAATCCACTAAATAAAGCCAAGCAAGAAATTCTTTTATAGAAGAAGGAGCTAGGTTAATAAAATAAAAGAGCTAGATTTCCTAAATGGAAAAGAAAAATTACAAATACAAGGCATTGGTCCCTAGAAATTTCATGCCATACTGGTACAATGATAATGCATATGATATAGACTCAACACGTGCATACTAATCTCACAATTGTGTAGGCCCAACTAACAATTAAGAAAAATTCTGCCTCACATCATGCCTTCATCCAGGGCCCACTGACAAGTGACGACAAGTTTCAAACCCACATAGACACGGAAAGAATTACTATAGCACTCAAAAAAGGAGCTTCCTTGCCAACTCATTTGGTTCGAAAGAAAAAAGAACATACAAAACACATAGAAAACTATCTGAATGAATTAGTTAAGTCGATGTAATGATTACAGCAGCAAGGCATCAAATTTAGTCTGATGCATCAAAATCAATAGATTCATGTATAATGGTCAAGAATCATTTGAATGCAAATGAAAACCAAAAGAATAATGAGATTCTAAAGCAAGAAGCATACAATTCGCCTGAGAAATTTGTGTGTCTTCAAAATTTAAACACCTCCAAAATTCCTCATGCATACTAGCTACCTGCCACTGCTTGCAAGTTGCACCTGCTTTACATAAATCCTTTTGGCTCAAGAAAGAAAAAACCTGTAAACCGTAACATATAAACAAATCAGGATCAGAAAGAAAATAATAATATATAAATAATATGCTAGATCATACCAGCAGCAAAAGATCTTCAGTAAGATCCATTCTGTTATAATCATCATCAATGCCGCTAGTACCAGATCCATCTCCATCATAGTGACTACCACTATTAGGGTATCGCAACTCAGAGGCATTTGGAATAGGATTAAAATAATCGATGACCATCTGATATTCCATGACAGGCAGAACAGCTGTTTCACTGGCAACTGAAGATGAAGCAATATTGTATGCATCACTGGAAAAGAGGAAAAAGGTATGGATATCGGTGTCTTGGCAAAGATACTTAAAGACAGCAGAACGTTGAAAAATACTCTAGTGGTTCTCACCAAAACAACTCTAGCAATTCCATATTAATTGCAACCATTCTTCTAAAAAGGCATGCAGCAAGATTTTAAAGAAAAACAGGATACACCAACATTGTGGATGCTTGCAAAAAATGAAATTGATATGGATGACAATCAAGTCAAGAACAGCGAAGTTAAGAGGAAAATGAATGATAGGATCTGCTAAGCATTTTAAATTTTTAATGTTATAATTGTTCTAGTGGTCATTATTAACAAGAGTTAATTGTCAGGCAAGAAACATGAATGCTAGCACTTATTATATATGATCCATCCAATTAATGTGAGCCAATTAAGTAATGGCAATAACAAAAAAAAACACACCACGAAATTTACAAGCAACAAACAATATATATCATTCAATATGACACAATGAATTCCGAAAATAGTTAAACATGATTAAGATGATGGTTTTCAACTTGTAATATCATAAAATATCAATGACTACATCTTTTATAACTGCTTTCAACCATTTTTAACCATGAAGTTCTGACGTTTGAGTACCATATTACAGAGTACTTAGAGATATTGATGTCTTAAGAACAAACTATCACATGCACTTAACATCATCATCCTTATCCAAAATTTGGAATCAGCTTTATAAAATCATTTTCACATGTTAGTGTCCTACAACAAAGAGGCATTAAATATAGGTTATCTAAGTATTGTTATAACATCTAACCAAGTTACTTTTGACCAACTGCTCCCTACTCCTTTAACAAAAAGGTTATCTACACTATAACATGATGCCGCTTCTTCTCTCTGTTGTACATAACAATACCACCTAAGACTATGATCCATAGTCCCATGTCACATCATGCAAGAACGCCACTTTCAAGCTCCTCTGGATGTAAATTAATTTATCAAAGAAAGACCTGGTTGGTTCCATAAAAGTAGTTATGAGGCATAAAATAGATAGGATTCTTTACTATGTATCAGAGCAAGAATTCTAAGCAGGGATTCAATTTTCTTGCATATATTTTTGCAATTTGGAGGAGTTTCAAGCAAGTTCCCTACGACAGCACTGCTTGTATGTGAAAAATATATAGGTGCATTTTTATAAGGACATAAAATAACAAAATCTATGGTCGCATTTGGCAATATGAGACAAAAAAATGCAAGTTGACAAAAAAAGATTCCCATCATACACAAATTCCTAATTCCTAATAATAAAAAATATTTGTATTTCACATCATACGTAGATTTCTACATATAATTTTATTTCACATCTCACATAACTTCCAATACAATCATCTACTTTATTTCACAATTTATACAATATTAAACATAAAAAACAAACTTTGTCTCACATCAAAAACAAGTCTTAAAATTGAAAAAAAGAAATTCCACCAATTTTTCCTCCACGATTTTTTGGATGATCTATTGCATCTGTTAAAATTTCCAGGGTTTATGGGTTATTTGAGTCATTTATGAAAGTCCAACAATAGGCTCCTTGTATTTTTAAGGTTTCTGAAGTCCTAAACAAATAAATAGTTGGTTCCTTGTGTTTATAGACCAGCTTAAACTAAAAAGGGATCTCAAATTCTTACCATAATTTTTTCCCCACTAAAAGTGTTCGATCTGAGCAAGCAACCATGAGACAACTCAGAAAACCACAACATAAGCATCAGAATATGATTAACACTAGTGTAAAACACAGAAGTGAAGTGGGAATTATTATCGCAGTAGCAATACAACAGCGCCACCACTGCTTCTCCATAATGTGACAAGATGCAACGTCAACTTTGACATGTTTACAGCATGGCATTCCCCCTTTTTGCTTCCACTAATACTGGTTGAACTTCCTATTTGAATCCATCAATATTTTGGTAGCATCAATTCACATCGTAAAATTGCATTATAGAACATTGCATTTTATTCAAGTTCAACGGTTCCCACTTAATACACACTGAGCAGAGTCGCAACAGGAGTACATTGTTTGAAATTTGTTTCTAACTATTAGTTATAGTATAAGCACAATGTTTTGACCCATTCTAACGGTTTTCAAAGATAACAACATAAAAATCCTTAAGAACGAAATAGTTTGCGCAAAATGATCTAAGAAATTGCAGAGAAATAGCTCATATAAAGCTATCCAAAAAATTGAAAGAGGAAGATGGGCAGATAGATTGTCGTATCAAATGACTTACTCCTCAGGCCCCAGAACCTTAGCCCGCTTGTGTTGCGCATCCCTTTCCAAAGCATCACTGTCGCTCCTGTCCGTCAAAAATAATCCGGAATCACCTAATGCGGCCTCTTCCATTGTCCCCGAAAACGCCTCACCTGAATCCTCTACTCGTCTACTTCCAGATGCCAAAACCTCGGAGGAACTCGAGCTGCCAACAGTCAGATCACACCTTGAAAGCCAGCACCTCCTCCCACTCCTCATCGACGACGACCCTCCCCATCCCCATCGCCCCAGCGACAATCGCAGCTCCAGCTCCTCGCTCTCGCCTCCACCCTGCACACCAGCATCCACATCACTGTCATCCTTCGCCACCTGCGCCATTGCCTTCAACCGCCGATCCGCCATGTCCGAACCCCCGATACCGTCGTCGCTCGAAAACCTAGAACCTAAACCAGGCACCAGCCACCCCACATCCCACCTAACACAAATCAGGTCCCGGAAGCTCCAACCTATCCCCCTCCCCGCAGCGCCGATCTGATTCGGACCCCTAGAACCAAGCAATCAAATCGAAAAGTCAGAAAAGAAGACGAAATGTACTTGCCTTCAGCATACAACGCCGGAAAAGCTAGGGTTTCGCGGAATAGATGATAGGCATACCTTGATACCCTATCAAATATCCTCTTTTTCTCCGTTTCTCGCCGGAGACTGCCGCCTTCTCCAGGTGGTGCAAAGAGAAAAAAATGCTGATTTTTCGTTCTACGATTCCTCCATCAGCTGGCTGTTGGTCTGTGCTTTCGTTTCTCACACGCTTTTAATAATATCGCGGACTCCGATGGGCGAGCGCGATCGATTAAAAGGGTCGGATCTTCATCAATTCAATGCAATCAAAATTCGAAAATCTGCCTTAGATCAAATTTCAGAATATAACTTTTTATCAGAAAAAATTCCATAAGTCAAATTTTTAAAAAAGTAAATTATATTATTTTTTAAAAAAGATTAAATAAATTAAATCAGAATAAATCTTTTAAAAAAAACAATTGAATTTTTTTTCTGAATTTTTTCTGAATTAATTGATTGGATATTTTATAATTCTGATGAAGTGCTTGTATGTTATTTTATTATTTATCATTAAATTTCATTCATAATAATTTTAAAATTATCTTATAAGTTATTAGTCCAACTCGCCGTTATTATTCAAATCTTAAAAGAGTAAATTCATATTAAATTTTGATTTTTAAAATTAATATCTTCTGTCATTTTACTTCTTCAAAAAAATTAAAATATATGCTTATATGACAACCCAACAATTATTAGAAATAATAATCTCGAAATTTGAAGGTTCTGCTTCAATGATTTTAAAATCCTTAAAAAAAATTTCTCATCAATATTATTCAAATCTTAAAAGAGTAAGTTCATATTAGATTTTGATTTTTTAAAATATAAACAAATCAAATGAGAGGCATAATTTTCAAAATGATAAAAAGTAAAAGTTAAGAATATAAGTAAAAAATGAAGCATCCGAGACAGTAATAATAAAAGACAGAACATTCATAACTGTAATAGTGAAGAACAGAGCATCCAATACGTAATAGTAAAAACTATGACAACACAAGCGAACTGCACCAATACTGTAGTAATAGAGAAAATACTGTAGTTGTATTGACAATATGATTTGAAAAACTTTTATAAATGAGTGACCCTCAACTTATGGAAGGGCATTTATGAGAAATTTATCTGTAAGTTTTCTTACTTCCTAAAATAAAATCTTTCTTTCTTATTCTAATTTGGAGTTCATATTTGTGGTGAAGAAAATTTGGTAATTTTTAAATCATCTTATAAGTTATTAGTCCAACTCTTCATTAATATTCAAATCTTAAAATGGTAAGTTTATATTAGATTTTGATCTTTTAAAATATAAATAAATCAAATGAGAGGCATAATCGAGTTACGAGGAGGGAGGCTTTTGACTTTCATTTGGGCCATCACGGTTTGTGCCACTAAAATCATAGAAGCAATATTAAAATATATATATATATAATTATTATAATATATTTTTATAAGAACAAGTTAATAAATAAGCAGTATGTTTATAAAAGTAGAGATTTTACTCATAATAAAAAAAAATTATTTAACATATTTTGTTTTACATGGGCCTTATTCTTGTTTGATGTGAAGTCTAAAATCAGGACTAAAATAATATTAATTTAAAAAAGAACAATAATAATAAAAAATAAATTTTTTAAATTATTCTACATAATTTTTAATATAAAAAATATTATTTTACTTCACAAACTTAATAATTTTTAATAAAAATATCTATTTTATTTTATATCTTATACTAAAATATTCAAATCGAGTATTTTGATCTAAAATGTGAAATAAAGTTAATATTTTTATTGAAAAATATTAAGTATGTGAAGTAAAATAATATTTTTTTTATATTATAACTTGTATAGAATGATTAAAAAAATTATTTATTATTATTATTATTATTATTATTTAAATTAGTACTATTTTAGTCCTCGCATCAAACAGGGCAAAACACCTTTTTCTGATGATTTGGAAGATTGGAAACACAATGACAACTTTCATAATGGTTGTTTAATTAAAGAGTAAATTACACTAAAGCCTCTAAGATTGACATGATATTACAAATAGGTCTTAAATTTTAAAAAAACCTCAATTTATATCCCTGAGCTTATTTTTGGGCTGCTCCTTGATCCCTGAGTTATTCTCCTGCTTTTTTTGATGGTTCATTTAAATGGTAAATATTAATTTTGATCATATTGACTGTTATTAAAAATTTTGATCTAAAATACTCCTATAATATTATGTATTTAGGATTTAGAAAGATAGCAAAGAAAGCATTTATGTAAAGAATGAGATAAAAAATTATTTTCACAATTTTTAATGGTCGGAAACCCAAATGTAGCACAAATACAATCTAAGGGACCTAAATAAAATTTTTTCAATTTTTGGGACCTATTTACAATGTCGCATCAATCTCAAAAGTCCCAGTATAATTTACCCATAATTAAAATATTATACTATGGGGATTAGATCAATCTTATTTTAATATATATAATAGTGGTATAATATTATAATTATTAGCAGAATCTAAGTAGAATTAATTAAGTGTAAAAGTACATCTAAAGTATTATATGATAAAAAAAATTCACTTAAACTTAAAAATAAATTTTATAAAATAATTATCATGTTAGTGATGTTATATGGTATTGAAGTTGGTCTACAAAGCAGAATCACATAAGTAAAATAATATTATAAAAATAAAAATATTAGAGTGAATAAGTGGGTGCAGTAATCACTTTAAATTTAATTTGACTAACCTGTAAATAGGTCTAATCCAAAGTATAAAATTATGTAATAATCCAATAAAAAAAATTTATTATAAACATAAATTTATTTTAACTTGAGTAAATTATTTGCCAATCAAAATTAAGTCATATAATGTAACATAATGTGTAAAATAAGTAAAATATTTATATTACTTAGGTTATGTTTATCAAGTCTATTTAAAATTATAAAATTATGTAATAATCCAACAAAAATAAAAAAATTATTATAAACATAAATTTATTTTAATTTGAGTAAATTATTTGCCAATCAAAATTAAGTCATATAATGTAACATATGTGTAAAATAAGTAAAGTATTTATATTATTTAGGTTCTGTTTATTATGTCTATTTAAAATTATTTGATTAATTTCAAACAGTTATACTATATTAATTATAAAATTTAATATTAAAATAAATTATATTCCACATTATATATAATTTAAAAAAAGTATTTTATTTTATATTATTTAATTTTTTTTTTTAAAAATATCTCCATTTAAATTTAATTTTAATTTTATTAAAATTAATTTTTGCAAATAAATATATCATTAATTTTGTATTAATAATTTTACAATATATATGAACTATATATAAATAAAATTTACAATATAACTTCTGATTTTGCAAATATGCATACTAAATATTACATTTTAAAAATATCATTTGCATTAATTAAACTCAAATAAAACATAATAATTAAATTTTAAAATAAAAAAAAAAAAATCAACTCACGGCCTCATTTATTTTAAATTTAAAATAAGGTTGAAAATATTTTCACCCCTAAACCCTAAACCTTTTTCATATCAACACGGCATCTAATAAAAAATTTACACAAGCTCGATTTATATAATATTTAGGTCCCGTTTGTCTAGAAATTTAAAATTAATTTGGTTAATTTTAACCAGACATATCACATCACACATAAAATTTAATATTAAAAATTAAATTTATTTCACATCCTACACATATTACTAAAATAATAACTAACTTATATCACATCCCTCACATATTCCAACATAATAACTAACTTTATATCACATCCCTCACATATCCAACATAATAACTAACTTTATTTCACATCATTCACAACTTTCAATAAAAAAATATCTCTATCCAAATTTAATTTTAACCTTCTTAAATTTAACCTTACAAACAAATACACCCTTAATGATAAAAATTAATTTTATTTCATTCATATTTTAATTAATTTCTTGTTTTATATAAATATTAAAATTATTTTTTTATTTTACATCACAACTAAATGGTAAATTTTCTTCTAAATAATGATCATTTTAAATGAGAAAAATGTGATATTATCTCGATCGCAACTAGATTCAATTTATTAATTATTAATTTATGCTTGATATAATTTCTAATTAATTTTTTATATTTTTATTAAAATCTTTAAACATCAATGCGTTTGTTAATTTTATTATTTTTAATATTAATCATCTGTCAAATTTAATCACTATAAATAAATAAAAAAAAAATATTTTATAGCTTTGATTAAAAGTCTATAAAATAATTTTAGTATAAAGAGATAATTACCTACATGTCACACCATTTAATTTTATTTATGTTTTACCCATTAATTTTTATTTAATTACGCTATACACAATCAAAACATTACAAAATCTTACATACATATACTTGAGTTAAAATTTAATCAAAATTTATTTAAAAAAAAAATATTCTGTTAGTAAATCATAAAAATTATATTTTTATCCTTAATGATACATATTTTTCTCTTCCTCAATACCACACTAAGGCGCTGATTTGTCCTAAAATCAATTCACGTCGCAGATGTCTCCTTCCTTTGTTGCCACCTAAACATTAAGGTTTTAGGATTTTCACTCAAAATATATTTAAATATCCTTAAAATAGTATGATGAACGGCTCAGATTTTTTTGTAATCTAATTATAATTAGGTTATTAAAAAATTATGATTATTTATTATAATAAAAATAAGTTGAAATGTGTGTATGTAAGATTTTATAATATTTTGAATATATATAATATAA
>JAEMOT010003495.1:196891-212454 GCA_019297695.1 Apostasia ramifera
ATCATATCACATATAAAATTTAATATTAAAAATTAATTTTATTTCACATCTTACACACATTACTAAAATAATAACTGAGTTATATCATATCCTTCACATATCTCAACATAATAACTAACTTTAAATCACATCTCTCACATATCTCAACATAATAATTAACTTTATTTTATATTACTCACAATTTTCAATAAAAAAATATCTTTATTTAAATTTAATTTAAATTTTATTAAATTTAATTTTATAAACAAATAAGCCCTTTAATGATGAGTAATTTAGCCGGGAGACTCATTGAGATCATCAACTTTTCTTTATGTTAACCAAATAATTATATGAATGGTGATTCTAACTACCCTTAATCGATATAAAAAAAATCCGTCAAACCGGAGTATGAACTATAAATTCATGAAATAATGGAGGAAAGTCAACTTAATTTCGAGTCGCATATATTTTACATTTTTCTTTGAATGTTTTTCGTATGTTTTAATTTCATCTACATATAACGATGTTTTAAATTATGCAATTCACGAAATAGATCATTTATTTAATTTTTATATTAGATGATCTTTCTTATAAGATATTACAACCCTCTATCACTTTATAAAATTTAATGTCAATAAGATACTCTTTGTGGCAAATATATTACCTATAAATACTATAAATAAAGTACATATAATAAAAATCAAATTTATTTTGTTATAATTTTTTAATTGCCAGTGAATATAAATATATAAGATATATATTGAGAGAAAAATTTGTATAATTTGAGATTATGTAAATCGAGTAAAAGTTTGAGTTATAAAAAAGTCAAATATATTATAGAAATATCCAATGAGATATTAGAATTTATGTGATTTTGAGATGATTTGTCGACGCCTAGGCCTTGCGAAAAATGGATACACTATAAAATTTGTGAATCCCTTAGGCGATTAGATGCGAAATTCATTACTAATTATAACTATGACAACAATATAAATAAGGGATAATTACCTACATGTCATATAATTTAGTTTTATTTATGTCTTACCCATTCATTCTTAATTAATTACACTATGCACACTCAAAACATTATAAAATCTTACATACACACATTTAAGTTAAAACTTAATCAAAATCTATTTGAAAAAAAAAATTTCTGTTAGTAAATCATTAAAATTATAATTTTACTCTTAATGGTATGTATTTTTCTCTTCCTCAATACCACACTAAAGCGCTGATTTGTCCTAAAATCAATTCATGTCGCGGATATCTTCTTCCTTTGCCGCCACCTAAACATTAAGGTTTCAGGATTTTTACTCAAAATATATTTAAATATCCTTAAAATAATATGATGAACGGCTCAAATTTTTTATAATTTAATTATAGTTAGGTTATTGAAAAATTATGATTACTCATTATAATAAAAATAAGTTAAAATGTGTGTATGTAATATTTTATAATGTTTTGAGTGTGCATAGCGTAATTAACTAAGAATGGATGGGTAAGGCATAAATAAAACTAAATTGTGTGGCATGTAGGTAATTATCCCTATAAATAAACTATAAATAAGAACTTAAAAGAAGGAAAATCGAAAGAACAGTTCCCGAATGTAATTTTGCGTCACCGTTTAATACCGCTGGCGCAGGTGAAATTCAGCGGCCTCTTTGCTGGCCCGTTGGGCTTAATTACAAGAGGCCCAACCCCATTGCAGGCCTGCAGCAAAATATTTTTTTTTAATTAGAAAAAAATAAAAAAAATTACGTACATGTCAAAATCTATTTATTTTAAATATTTAATACCAAGTTTTTAATATTATATTAATCTTAAAATTATATAAAAATTATATATTATATAATTTATGTTACAAAATTGTGATACATNATATAATATGGTATAAAATAAAATTTTTATATTAAATTTGTAAAATATTAATAAAAAATTAATTTTTTAATATATGCAGACATTTACAATTTTTAGTTGAGATATAATGAATTTCATGATAAATTTATAAATTAAAAAACAATAATTTTAGATAAAAATAAACTCTAAGTTAAAATAAATAATATTGAGAATCACGGCAACAAAAAAAAAAATAACAAATCGGATAAATTCCATAACAAATTTAGTATGAGGCCTCCCCATGTAGCAGATTGCATCATTTTTTTAAAATTTTAAAATTTATATTATCAACTCATGTATATATATATTTTTTTAAAATATATTTGACAAATTTCTATACATAATTTAATAGTTCATACTAAAAAGATTAGTCTAAACTTGCGCACATAAAATATTAAAATAAATTATAAGATTATATTTTAATATTTTTATATTTATGATAAATATTTTTTAGAAAATATAATTTATCATTAAACTCTATTTAATTCGAAAATGAATTTAAAATTAAATTTTTTTTAACTGGCTCGAATTAAACTCGAATAGTTAAACTCAAAGTTTACCCGGCATACAAAAATAGCATTTTTGTGGGTATGCCATACTTTCAAACAATGTCTATGAAATTTGGGGACGGATTATTCTAATCGAGATCTTCCATATCAGGAGCTTGGTCTCAATCGAACTATTCTTCATATTATATCAGACTTATTGGCCCTGTTTGGCGCGAGTACCAAAATCAGAACTAAAATGGTACTATTTAAAAAAAAAACAAAAAAATAATAATAAATAAATTTTTAATTATTTTACATAAATTCTAATTTAAAAAAATATTATTTTATTTCACATAATAATTTTCAATAAAAATATCAACTTTATTTCACATCCTAGATTAAAATATTTGAATTGAGTATTTTGATCTACGATATGAAATTAAATTAATTTTTTTATTAAAAATTATTAAATTTGTGAATTAAAATAATACTTTTTTATATTAAAATTTATATAAAATAATTAAAATAATTTATTTATTATTATTATTATTTTTTAAGTAGTATAATTTTGGTCCTTATATTATACATGATCATTATGTTGCATTAGGTATGTGTACAACTAAATCGATGCATGAACTTCAGACATTATCTTTATGAGGCTAATAAGAGATTAATCAGTTGTCACTCATATTTTTGTATAGTCTTTATAATTAATGTGCCGGTTTGTAGATCATTTTAAATCATTAACTTATGTAATAATTTTATTTTTTGATAAAGTTATGATTTAAACTTCATCATAAATATTACCATAAAAAAAAACTTGATAATAAAATATGAAAACACTCCGAGGGCTTTTAGTGCGATATTATTATAATAATATGTTATATTATTTACACATTTATCTACAAATTTTTTTTATCATTAGCCTTACAGTTTTGCCTCAAAATGCATCTCTATTATTTAAAATCACGTTATCTACTTATATAACTCAGGTTCTCCTTCCTTTTTTGATGTGAGATAATTCATTTGTATGCCCCTCTCACTACTCATTATTCGGCTTAGAAGTTTACTAGGAGCCGCAATTTACCTCAGTAATTTCTTTTTCTTAGGATATCACCCGGTGATCACTCTCCGCCCACTTCGGTTACGGGCGTCACATTATGATATCTGAATGTCATCGTTTGATCGATAATTTTATAATTTTTTAAAAAATTATTTATGCATGTCATTAAAATAAAAAATAATTTTTTTATATAATATGACTTAATATTAAGAAAACATTAAATTTAACATCCCTTATATTTAATCAATTTGAGTGTACCATTGTTAATCATTGGCCGCTACTTTTCAAATAACATACAGACCAACTGTTTTTATTGATAAAAAATACTAAATTTACACGTTATTTTAAATAATACAAATAAATATAATTATTAATATATTATTATACAATAAAATACTTTAATAAACTCAAAAATAAATTTACTTATAGACATTGTTGGATCATATTATAATACTTGATATCTTGAAATTTTATTTTTTTAACTTCATTTTGTAGATCAAATAATTTAAAATGCTGAATTAAATCTCATAAATATTTTGTTGAAAGATATAATTTATAATTTCTTTTGACAATAATTTAATATAGAACTGGAGATTAAAATGACTTAATTATTTTTATTATGTCCAGTAATATGTTAGCTAAATTATATTTTAATTTAAGATAATCAAATTCAATTGTTTTGATATTAATTTAATTCTATGAATTGTTAGTATATTGTAACCTAATAAAATATCAAATTATAGCGAAAGTATTTCTAAGCCTTATTGGATTATATTATTACAATTATTGACGTTGAAATTTTTTGATTAATTTCATATTCATCTGATAGGTCAAAAAAATTAAATAAATTATAATCGGTTAAAATCGTAAGTTATAATCTAAAGAAGTTTGAAAATCATAATCAATAATTTTTTTAGTGTGCATTTGACATCGAATTAGAGACCACATTGATTCAAAAGTTTTCTACTATGTTCAACAATATTTTAGTTAAATTATATTTTAAAATTTTGGTCTAATTTAAATGTTTTGATATTAATTTGATTTCATAAATTATTAATATATTATTATTTCATAAAATACTCAATTAGCTCAAATGTAAAATTAATCATAAGAATTATTAGAGCATGCTATGATGATAAGATGATTGAATTTAAGATAAGTAAAAAAAGTTATGAAACATTAAAAACTTACTTGAATATGATTTATATTTCTGAAAACTCTTAAAAGTTTATTGGAATATGATTTGAGAATATGAAATTCAATTTAAATACAATCTCAATTGCCAAAATTATGTCTACAACAATTTTACATCTTATTCAAATATATTTTTATATATATAAACCAATTTGAAATTGTACAATTAAAAACATTTTTTTTTTATTTTATAATATATTTTTTATTTATTATTATTATTATAAAATTAAATTTTAAAATTTTAATTGAATTATTAATCATTATTGTTAGACCTTAAATTCTAGATGAACTCTAAAATCTTAAACCTTTAGTCACTGCATGCCAATTATACAAATACATCGATGCACCGTAGGCTGTAGCTACTCTTAATTTTTTTTCTTGACCACTATGGATCTGTTTGGTCTCCATTTTTTTTTTATCCTCTTAAAGATCAAAATAATTAATTTATTATAAAAAATTTTAAAATAATAATATTGATTAGTTTTTATAATATCACACATAACTTTAAAAATAAAAAACTAATTTTATTCGATTGCTATATTATTTTTAATATATTAATTAATTTTATTTCATACTTTATATAATTTTTAACATAACTAATTAATTTTATGTCTCATTATACGTATACATTAAAGCAAGATTAAAAAGTTTGTTGCATGTAAGTTCTTCCGCTCTATTTAAAATTTATGATGAAAGTATTATTCAAAATCGAGAACTCTTAATACTTTTGGTCTATTTGGTTCATGAAAAAATGCTATAACTAATACAATCATGGCCAAAAATTTGTTTTATTTTTCATCCTATATAAAATTTGATATTAAAAAATTCAATAATAACTCTATTTTATATTTACCATAATTTTTAATAAATAATTTATTTTATTTTATATTTAATATAATTTTTAATATAGTTAATTTATTTTATATTATATCATACATATTTAAAAAAAAAAAAATGTTTATTGAAATTAAACGTCTATTTCACATGATTAATTTATGTTAAAGAAGATGTACATATAAGGCTGTTAATTTTGATCGAAAATCGCTCGAAAGGTAATTTAAAATTTGAATCGAATCGAGCTTGATTCAAATGAGCTGACTAACGAGCTTTTTTTTATCAAAAATTTTATCAATCCAATCTTAAGCCGGCATAGAGTCGAATCAAGATAGCTCAAAATTAGATCGACTAAAAAGATAAAAAATAGTACATATATATTTATACATATAATTATATTTAGTATATATTTTTTAGTATTTTATTGGAAAGATTTATTAGACTTTCATTAGAATTTTCTCTGTACTCATTTAAATTATATTTAATATAAATTATATTTTATTATTATTTTTAAATAATAGATCAAAACGAATGACCATAGTTTAAGCTGATTGAATGAACAAATATATTTATACATAATATTTAGATAAAAGAACAGAAACTAATTGAAAATCAGATAGATCATTTTAGCTCGAATTGAGCTTGAATCGATAACAAATGAGCCAGAACTCAGCTCGAATTGAGATCGGATCAAACTCTTTCATTCATTCTCTAGATCAAATTGAGATCGAATAAAAAAAAATTTATTCAATTTTAAATTAAGGTTGAATTGACTCGACTCGACTCGACTCGAGATCGATTTCGTTAACAGCCCTACACACAGAGAGAGAGAGAGAGAGAGAGAGAGAGAGAGAGATGTTGGGGGGGAGCAAGAAAAGGCTGAAGGGAAGGGGGTTAAGCAGCTGCTTCTTCTGCTGCTGTCAGTGATAAAGACAGACTACTGTCTAATAGGCTGGCAGCTGCTGCTGACAACTCCCTGCTCCAAAAGGAGAGATCTCCTGATAAATCTAATCTATCATAACCCCCACCCCACTTATTACTTAATGCCCTCCAATTCTGAGTCATTAACCAGGTTAATGACTCAGTTTCAATCTGACTCAATTAAATAATAAAACAACTCACACTTCACCTCTAATCATGATAGAACATTAACTTTGTTGACCACAATCACTAATATAATATTTATATTTTATGTATTTAATAAATAAATAAATAATATTTACGTACATAACACTTCATATTACTATATTTACATATCAAATATTTCTTTTAAAATTACATTCCACACACTTTTTTTTAAACTGCAGTATAATTTTTTAAATATGAGTGTGATATACTTAATTATAATGGAGTATTATGTACGTAATTATCTGATAAATAAAATAATTCTAAATATCATATATATAATTTTTTATAATAAATTAATTTACAATTCAATCAATCTTATTAACAATATTAATAATAATAGAATCAACTTCTTAATTAATTAATTTATGGATAAATGTACTTGGGATGGTGAGCATGCTACGTTCTTGGTGCCAAAAGATTTTATTTTCATTTAAAAATATTAAAATAATATTTATATTTTGTGTTCAATAAATTTTATTCTATATTATCATATTTACTTTTCATATTACCATATTTATATATCAAATATTATTTTTTAAAAATTATATTTTATATATTTTTCTTACACATCACACACTTTTTCTAAAACTATAAGATGATTTTTTTAAATAAATGTGATACATGTAATTATGATAATACAGAATATTATAAATAAAATAATTTAAAATATCATATATATATTTTTTTTATAATAAATTAATTTATAATTCAATCAATCTTATTAACAATATTAATAATAATAGAATCAACTTCTTAATTAATAGTATCAATGAATTAATTTATGGATAACTGTACTTGGGATGGTGAGCATGCTACGTTCTTGGTGCCCAAAAATTTTATTATCATTTAAAAATATTAAAATAATATTTATATCTTGTATCATATAA
Organism: Apostasia ramifera; assembly: GCA_019297695.1. NCBI lineage: Eukaryota > Viridiplantae > Streptophyta > Magnoliopsida > Asparagales > Orchidaceae > Apostasia > Apostasia ramifera. Next base: position 204,361 of record JAEMOT010003495.1, read on the forward strand.
ATTTTAATATTAAAAATTATTTTATTCTATATTACACATAATTTGTAATACATTAATTAATATTATTTTATAATTTATAAAACCTTTGTTATAATAAGATTAATTTTATTTTATATCATATAAATATTATAAATAAAATTAAAAATTTATTTACATTAAATTATTTTCTAAAAGTTTAGTCCTAATTTAAAATTACACTTATTAAATCTCTTGATTTATAAGGCTATTATGATATGCGTTTACAACTAATAATTAATAGTTACGTGAATATACTAAAAAAGTCAGATAACACTAAAAATCAAAGCAGCAGCGAGGTATTTCTCGGGAGCAACAAATGAAAAAGTTTCCTCATAACGAGTTGAAGTCATGGCGAGCCTTGTACACCTATCAGTATTTTCTTCTTGCTACTGATCATATCTTACTGAATGTGAAATTTAATTTATTTTTAAAAAAAAATAACTGCAACAGTTATAATAGAAATTAAAAATGCAACACTTTAATACTTTTTGACACCTTCTCAATAGTAAATTTGAAAGATAAAATTCGAGACTCACTTTTCTTCTCCTCATTACAGGATATAAAAAGAGATTTGAGAAAAAATAAAAAATTTATAATATTATAGTAATGTTACATCATATTATTTTAAAAATAGTTATTTAATTTAATAATATATAAAAATATAAAATTATTAATAGAAAATAATATTTAAATAATATAATATAAATATAATATTAAACCAAAAAGCACTATAAATATACATACATACATATTTATGTATATGTATATATTATAAATATATAAATATAAATATAAAAGAAAATACTGGTAAAGTGGAACCATGCCCTGGCTGCATCAGTCTCATGATCCATCCATGAACCCACACCAGAAGATTCTGCAGACCCACACTCTGCCTCCTGGCTGAGTGACACTTCCTCTGCTCACACACTGGCGCCACTAATAATCAAATCTGAAAATAAACTAAACTTTATTATTATTATTATTATTATTATTATTATTATTATTATTACAAATTAAACTTTAGTATAAACTAAACCTTATTATGATGATGATCATGATTATTATTATTATTATTATTATTATTATTATTATTATTATATAAAACAAGCTCCTGCACAACCACCACTACCAGTGAACAGCGAAAAAGAGCTTTTTTAAAGAAGCGAAACTGCAGTGTGCCTTAAAAAGGAAGACAGATAACAGGCCAGTAGCTCTTATTTGCTTCCTTGGAGAAGAAACAGAAGATGATGATGGAAGGAGTGAGGGGAAGAGGAAGCTTCATCAATGGCGGAAACCCTTTCACCCCATCTCAGTGGCAGGAACTCGAGGATCAAGCTCTCATCTTCAAGTGCTTGCAGTTCGGATGGCCAATACCTTCTCACCTACTTCTCCCCATCAGAAGAAGCTGCTGCTTCTCGAGTCCTTCGCAATCACCAATGGGTCTTTTCCCTCCCCATTATTCTTGTACGTTCCTCTGTTTTCTCCCCTTCTTCTGGTTCGTATTTTTCTGAGCGGATTGAATTTTTTGCAGGGGGGTGGGGGAGTTTTCAGCTTGGATTGAAGGGGAGAGCGGAAGATCCAGAGCCTGGGAGGTGCCGGAGAACAGACGGGAAGAAGTGGAGATGCTCCAAAAAAGCTTGCCCGGATTCTAAGTACTGTGAGAGGCATTTGCACAGGGGAAAGAATCGCCCCAGAAGGCCACTGGAATCATCTCCTCAACGCTCCAAAAACCCCTCCGTTCCTCCCTCTCACCTTTCTCTCGTACCTCCGTCCATTAAAGAGCTCAGGCAAGTTCTAGTCTCTTCCCCCCCCTCTCTCTCGGTCAAGAGATTGATGAATGAAGCGAGCAGGTGCTGCCATGGGCACGTGGAAGAAGGGATTGAGGACACCTCTTCTTTCAACATCAATAAGATAAAAGAGAGCACCCATGGTGAGATAGAGGAGGAGAAGGACAAGCGAGTGGCTCTCGAGGAGCAAGGCCCCACGGAAGACGATGGCTTTGCTTCTGCTTCAAGAAGCCCAATGGCTTGGCCACTGTTACTTGATCTAAATGTTTGATCATGAACTGCTTTCTCTTTATTTCTGTTCTTCTGCCATTTTTGCTTCTCATCTTCTTCTCCAATCTCAAGGCTGCAGTTTTTGTGCTGTATATAATCTCTGTTTCTTCGTTGTTTCAATGCTCTCTGTTTGTTCTCAATGTCAAGTTGTCAACTGTGTCATTTGGTTACTTTCTTTGGTTAAATTATAGCCAGACACCTAGATTATCTCTCATTTTACATAGGTCCACAGTTTTTGAGTGATTTCACATTAATCCCTGAATTTTATTCCATCAATGTCTAACAAAAAATTTTGATATTCTACTCATTTTTTATAGAGATATTTTTAGTTATTTTTACAACTCATGAATATGAAAATAAAATAAAATGCCTATATTTGAATATATATAAAATATAAATTATAATTTAAATTATATTAATGATCAAATATAAAATATGAATTAAATTAAATTTTTGAGTACGTGTAGAATCTGAATCTGAAATGAAAGTATTATTTATTATTAGGAATTGAATTTATTTAGTTAAAAGAAAAAGGGGATGATTCAAGTATTTTTAATGATATTAAAAATGACAAAATATATTTACCATACTAAAAATTTAAAGAATGTATAAAAATTAGAAAGTAAATGATCTTGAAAATTTTTTTTTCTAATGATCATGAAAGTTAATTAAAAGTAAAATAACATAAATTTTTATACTTCACGTTATATGAGGATAAATATGTAATTAATATTTAAAAAATACATCCTTATTGGGGCCGAAATGAAATAACTCTTTCGTATAATATATAATTATTATATAAGATTAGTTTTAAATTTATAAGTTTTATGATTCATAGAATAGAACGCGTTCTATCAAAATCATCGAAATTAAAATATCAAATCATTAAAAATTATCAAAATTATAGAAATTAAATTTTCAATTTCTCGATGAGACCGATACGAGTTTTAAAACCTTGCCCATACTTACACATTTTTAGAATTTTTTTACCAAGCGTAGCCTAATCTGCTAGTGGATTAGTTAATTGACATTAATTTTAAAAAAAAAATCACCATCTAGTCCTACATGTAAATATCAGAATTATCAGGGACTCAAACGTAATAAAGACAGGAACTGCACCTAAACCAAGAACGATCTGGATCTGACGCACGGTAGGGCATTAAAGCCATGTTCAGCATTCTCCACATGCAAATATGCCATGCAAATCGGTCAATCAATGTAAAATTAAAAATAAAGTTAATTACTGACGAATCTTTATAGTTAACTTCTTATTTATATTCAGTCCAAAGATTATAAAAACTTATTGCTAAATTCCTGAATTTTGATTAATATAATATTAAGTATAAATAATTACCTACATATCACACCATTTAGTTTCATTTATGCTTTACACATCCATTCTTAGTTAATTACACTATACACACTCAAAATATTATAAAATCTTATATATATATACACATTTGAGTTAAAATTTAATCAATTTTTTTTTGAAAAAAAATATTCTGTCAATAAATAATTAAAATTATATTTTTATCCTTAATGATACATATTTTTCTTTCCTCAATACCACACTAAAGCGTTGATTTGTCCTAAAATTAATTTACGTCGCGGATGTTTCCTTCCTTTGCCGCCACCTAAACATTAAGATTTTAGAATTTTCTCTCAAAATATATTTAAATATCTTTAAAATAATATAATGAACAGCTCAGATTTTTTTTTAATTTAATTATAATTAGGTTATTGAAAAATTATAATTATTTATTATAATAGAAATAAATTAAAATATATGTATGTAAGATTTTATAGTATTTTGAGTGTATATAACATAATTAACTAAGAGTGGATGAGTAAAGTATAAATAAAAGTAAATGATGTGACATGTAGGTAATTATTTTTATTAAATATCTCTAAAGTAAAATTTATTAAATATTTAGCTCAAAATTGATAGAAATATTTAATATTTAAATTATTAAATTTATTAAAATTATTTATTTAATTTATTTATTTCTCACCTGTGCTTGTGCACCTATAATTAGACGTAAGGAAAAGAAAAAAGAGAAAATCATCTGTAAAGCCATAATGATGCATACGAGCGAGACTTTTTTAAATTTTAATAAAATTATAAATAAATGATGTCATAATATTAAAATTAAATGAATAAATGAGAGTAAATTTAAAAATTTGTGAAATATAACTACCCAAATGATCATAAAAGGACGTTTGGTTCATTGTTATCCTAGTGTTATATTATGTGTTCACTGATTCACCTTTTAAAGAAGTTAAAATTATTATGTTTACTTAATATTAACTTTAAAATTAATAATTATATAAGATCAATTAAAATTGGTGTAATTATATTTACACCTGCTATTTATGTAACTTAGCTCTCTGAAATTACAATTGGGTGGAAATAATTAACTTAATCATCATTTAAGTGATAAGTACAATAATAATTATGAATAGCAGAGTAAGAGTAGATTGTCGTGAGGCAAACAATAATCAATGAGCATATGAACAATAAATGTAATGATAAAATCAACAACTATGAATGATCGATAAAGATGATAAGCACGGGTCACAATGTGTCAATAAGGGAAATGAAAATGTGCACGTATGGCAAGCGACATACTAGTTAAGTTCAATGAAATTATTGCATGCACATTATATATATGAAAATCTCAAAATTAATCGTAATAATTTCAGAATTTTTAGATATCACATTTAATTAATAGTATTATTTTATATATATATATATATATATATTTGTATTTGTATACATTAAATTTTAATTATTATATATATATATATATATAAATTTTTAATACTATTTATATATAATTTTGTGCTGTATATTTATATTTTAATTAGATTGATATTATTTTTATAATTTTAAAAATTAAATAATTTTTTAAAATTTTTTAATTAAAAAGTTTGTTAAAAAAATAAGATCAAATTTTAACAGCTTTTTCGACGTCACGGCCATGATGCAATGGTCCTAAAATTTATTACTTATAAAAATTAATTTCAATGACAAATTCGAAAAACATATATTTTTTTTTCTCGATGATCAGCTTTTGTTATAATTTTTTTGGGATAATAAGCTCGTCGTTGTAATTGCTGTTACAGAAAGCATGCTAAAATAGAACTAATAAATTGAAAAAAAAAAGCAATATTTTATTTTTGAAGCACAATAATATAAAATTCTTTGAAAATTAGGCGTGCAATTGCCGTGAGGCTGACAACCTGAATCCATAGCAGGTTTGCATTCAGCCTCAGAGGGACCAAGCGAATCTTCCCACAGATCTCAATTACTTCAACTGTCAGATCAGATTAAGTTTTTATTACAATCTGATGAGTATTTAGAACTTATAAATTTAAATAATTTTTTTTTTATTTTATCAAAATTAATAAAAAAATTTTAATATTAATAAATAAATAATATATAAAATAAAATTAAATTTAAGACTAAAATTTTTATTAAATATCAAATAAAATTAATTTTTATAATTGAAATATATATTGAATATAAAATAAAATTATTAAAATTTATAATAAATTTAAAATATTATTATAGCTAAATTTAAATATTTGCCAAATAAATTCGTAATAAAGAATGAAATATTTGTTCTGGACCAAAAACTCAATTGAAATTCGGCCCAACTTAATTGGATATTAATTGTACTCATACAGATATGTTAAATAAATAAATTAGTTCAAATTTAATTCATTTAAGAGAACTCAAATACAAATTAATAAATTAACCTATGACTTATTAACTCAAATACAAATTATTAATATATTATTTTAATGCTAATTTTAATTATTAAATATATATCACATGATTTAATTATATTTTTAACATCCTCAATGAAAATTAATAATTATATTAAACTAAAATAAAAGATATTTAATTTACCATATTTTAATAACAAAAAATTATAGTAAATGAGTTGACGAATCAAATTGAGTAAATCATTTATTAAACAAATCAAATTTAAATGAATCAAATCAAAAAATAAGTCAACTCAAAACCAATACCTCAATCCTAATTGCCACCAAATCAATATAATCTTAGATTTGTCACATAAAAACTGTAAAATGCAGTTGTATAATAGTTTATAAGCTAATTTAAAGCAGCATGCATATTAGGCCTCATTTAATTGGCAGGTTATTTTAAGTTAGAGAAAAAAAATTAAAAAAACATTATATTGATGTTATCATGTATGTAAGGTTAAAATATTATTGAGCATAGCACCAAAAAAAGTTTATTTTTTTTTATAATACATTGAGAATCTAATAATAATTTATTCTTAAAACCTAAGTCTGATATCTTTTTTTGTTGGATCAGATCTTCATCTACCTTATTTCAACTTCTTACTTTTTTATTATTTTTTATCTATTTGTAAGTAAAAAGACATAAAATGTCATTTAAAGAGCATTTCATTAAATATTATTTTAATATTATAACATATTATTTTAAAAAATAATTATTTAGTTTAATAATATTTATAAATAATATTCTAAAAAATTACATCTAAATATTAAGATAACATTAAACCAAATTCTCTTTTAATTTTTTTAAAAAAATATTATCACTTAAAAAACATTTGCTTAATATTATCTTAATGTAATACTATATTAATCTAGATATTATAAACTACTAAAAATATTATATCATATTTATAATATGAAAGTAATTTTAATATATTTATGATGTATAACATACATCTATTAAATATGAATATGTAACATATAAAATAATAAATTTATTGTGATTAGAGTTAATTATCCAATGGCTTTAATATTCTTGTAAAACTATCATTATCAAATGTGGTACATTCCGCAATCAGAAAATATCCGTCGTGTCTTCAGAGATTGGTCGTGAAATTTCCAAGAACACCTTCATCGAAAACACTGTCCTATGTTCATTTTCTTGTGTCTTTTCACTGTATCTTCTCACTGTATCTTCCTGTGAGTTTGATTAAAGAAGTTCTATGCAATCAAAACTAAAATCTCATTTTTCTTCGAAGCACTTTTTCTTGTTTCCCAGATCTGAAGAAAAACTCTAAAATTTACCAAAGTCTAAAGGTTGAAGGTTGCAGACAAAAAATGATCTTCATAGCATAGCATGCTTAGGGATCTTGAGGTAGCTTGATTAAAGGAAAGGTCCGCAAAATGATAACAACTCGTGTAACGACTTCGGCTTTTACCTCGACCGTTACCTAATTTCTTTTTTTTTTTTATCCTCAAATAAATTCACTATATCTTAAAATAAATCTGTCCTTAATATACAATTAGTACATTACACCATAAATAATTATAAAATCCTGAACACAAATAATCTAAAATAATCTTCTAATTGTCTCTCACCCATGCCTCTTATGCTTATGCTAAACCTGTAAAAATAGTGCCGGAAACGGCGTCAGTCCACCAATAGGACTCAGTAGGAGATATCAACTAGCTATGGGCTACATAAAATATTAATAAGATTTCATGATCACAAATTTATTATTTTGAGATTTAAAAGAATTATTATATGCATACACAGCAACATTCATGAACTTATATCAAATGAATAAATAGCATGATAGCAATGACTGATAATTATGCTTAGTTAAATTGTATAACAGAAGATATCAAATAAGAATTTATAACATGAATTCTATCAAATAAATGAGCATATATATCATGAGTTTCTTATGAACAATTGAACAGTATAAACGCATGATAGATAATTAGCACAATACAATACTAAACATAAATAAGTGCAACATAGTTTGCCTAATAATTATAATGTAAATATGATAACAGAACAAATATAAAAATATGATCAACGAGTAAATTTCTTTTTAATTAATTTTATTTTACTCTTTTGGGCCCGTGATTTCTCGTACTACGCCTCAGCTGCCTTTTACATCTTTGGGGATCATCACCCCCCATGAATAGCCCTCCGTAGGCATATCCAATGGACGCCGTCGCGCCAAATATCATGTGAGGACCTCTAGTGGACACGTATCCA
>JAEMOT010003495.1:212790-240242 GCA_019297695.1 Apostasia ramifera
ATGATGACAAGTCCGTACACTTGTCCTCCCGTAGGTGTCACAGTCGAGGAAAAGAGATATATCATTATATTATATATTTATCTCTTTATTGAAGAAATAAACAATCAACAATTAATTCATAATAATTTATATGCACTATACATTATTAAACTTTAACAATCCACCTTGTACCTTATAATCTCGATAATTTAATTTTAAATCATCTCTCCTATTTCAATTAAATTTATATAGTAATCCAGTAATCACCAATAAAAATAATCATGATATCTTCAAAAATATTTTAATCTAAATTAATAAAGAACATTAATTCTTCACATATAATTTGTGAAACCTCAATCAAAGTTTGATGAGAGTATGAGTAGATCTAATAATATAACTATAATCCACATTTAAGTCTCATACTAAAATAAATCAAATTGAATCATGATCAATTCCAAATTTCACATTTATACTCTATGGTTATAAAAATATCATCACTATTCTGACATCTATCAATAAATCTATTTAGCTTAAGTTTTAAACTCCAAATTATCAAAAATTAATTAAATCATCAATCCTCAATATCTCATAGCATTTGAAATCGATTTCATAAGTCCAATTCTTCTAAATATAATAACTAATATCTTTACCAAAGTAACTCAATTGTTTGGACTTCTAATAATAAAATATATATTTTTAGGCTAATTAATAAGAACACTATATAAATATGATAAATAATCAAATAATCTAATAATCTTCAAATTCACATTTAATAGCAATCATTTAACCTAAGAAATCTCCATTTAATTTACATGTGATAATAAACACTTTCAAATACAGATTTTTTTTTTGCCAAGTTCCTCTAATAAAATCTTATCCAAAATGAACTTTTTAAAGAAAGCTTTCTATACAAAAATTGTAGTATAATGTGTCCCCTATCTCCATATAAAATTTCATGTCAATCCGAATTCATTTGGTATACCAAATCCTCTATGAACTAAACTCGGTCAGAAAATCCGAATTTCTGTCAGACTTTACTAATGACATCGAAATCATACTTTTTATTCAGAATTAATCAAAATTTCCTTCACACAAGTTGTAGGTAACTTCAAGATCTAACTCACCTACAATTTTCATCAAAATTTGAGATCATTTGATATTCTAAACTAATGCTACAATGCTCAGATCCGAAACAGAAATATTCCAGCAATATACAATCGTGTGTATATCTAAATAAATTTCTCTAATAAAATATTTTAAGCTCATAAACGAAATTCACAGCCATAAATATAAAGAAAATATTTGCAATGCAATAAAATAAAATTTCACAAATAATTGAATATTAAATTTATTCAATTATTGTCAAATTATTATAAATCAAATTATGCGAATAAGATTCTTTGATTAATTTAAGCCCTAATAGTTAGAGAAATCTCCTACCTCAAGGAATCATGAAAATATCTCCTTTTTCTTCCTCCTATTCTTCTCGCCTTTTCATCCAAATCTTTGAAATCCATCTTTCGTGGTTGCCGATTCGATGGAGAAATATTGTGATGCCTCGGATCTCTAATTCTTTCTTCTCTTTTCTCTCTCTCTCCTCTCTCTTTTCTTTTTCTCTCTCTCCCTCTCATTTTCGGCCAAAGAAGGGCTAGGGCCGGCGGTTACGAATCGGGAGAGAGATGAATCGATGTGTGAGAGGAGGAAAATATTATTTCCTCTAATAACTCAATCTAACGGTAAATCTGGTATTTCTTCCAAGGCTAAAATTAAGGGATAATTAAATCTCATAAATTCAATTTTAAATAATAATAACAAATCAACCTTTAACCTATAACCATATCCTTTAATTATCTCTAATTTTGATAAATATCTCATGACAATTTTAAATCAATAAATATTCAAATAAATTATGAGATATTAAATAAATTCAAATTTAAATCAAGAAAATAATTTCCTAATATTTTTCTTAATATTTTTTTTAAATAAATACTAAATCTTACAAAAATTATTTTTACATCTAATATTTCTTTTATCATTCTTTCTTAGTCATTTTTGGAGATCAAATAAATCAAGGGTATCACCCAAAATTTCTACTATATTTTTTTTTTTGCCAAAATACCGTAAATATCATTTATTACACAAATTTATACATACAATTCTAATTTATAATACACATCAAAATCTAAATTTTCGGGATGTTACAACTCGAGTCCTATGTATTCAAAAGGAGAGAAGAGAAGGACCAGTTTAAAATCAATCTATCAACCTCAAAAATTTACATGAAAGATTTTAAAATTTATGAATCAATTTGAAGCACCTCATCAATCTCAAGAACATGCATGAAAGATTTCAAAATTCATGGACTAATTTAAAGCACCATGTCAATCTCAAAGACCAGAAGTAATTTACCCTATTTTCTAATACTTCATCGTCAGAAAGCCATCGTTTAAGTATATCGATAGAGAGGTAGAGCTTTTCTGAGATAACCATCAGCTTACATATAAATTGCTTTTCACCAAAATAATTCCTTATTATCACATTCATCACTGGTTTGAATTTCAGAAAGCTATCTTCGTTGTATAGCAATTACTAGAAAGTAGTTTCATCTGAAACAAGTGAACCCTAAAACAAAAGTTTTTTTTTTTTAAGGAAAGATTTGAGTGTCCATCAAATCAACATAAATTGAAATTTTTTTTCAAAACAGAAACCTTTTGAACTTACTTTCTATGAATTTTAAACACAAACAGGCTTAGAATTTAGTTAAATATATCAGTCAATCATTCCTGCAGTTCACAATGGTGCCTCCAAGTATGCCCATTTATAATTTCAACATGAATCCAACAACCATCACTGTTTGAGAATGGAGTCCAAACTATGAATTTACAGAGCCAGAAAAAGAAGAATGACATTTTTCCGCTAATAAAGTAGATTACAAGTATTGTTAAAAGAGAGTTCGAGAGGAGGAGCAAAAGCAGAGGTTTCTATGTAAGGCAAAGAAGAAAGGCTGAGAGCAGTGCAGGTCATCCACCGCTGTGGAGAATCAGGCTGAGTCACGGAGCCTAGCCGGAGCCCTGTGAGTCAAAGAGTCTAGTCGGAGCCCTATGAGTCAAAAAACCTAGGAGCTAATCGAACAGCTTAGGGGAAAGAGAAATTAAGAAAGCCGAATGAGGGAGAGAGAATCCAAAAGCTTTCCTTGTATTTATAGAGAAGGAAGAGTTGGTAGAGTATGTAGAGTAAGTAATTTTTATTAATAAGGAGTCTTCTAGATATGGGATTGCTGACCAACTAACCCATACCAAGAGACTGCCCTCTATTAGTTGAAAATTACCTTCTTACATACCATGATACAGAGGCATGGCTTGGTAAAACAGTATTAATTCTATTAAAAGAGAGAGCCAATTTGGATAGCCTGTTCGGGTAAGCTATTTGAATAGGCTATTCGACTGAATGGTTCGAGTGGGCTGCTTGGCTCTAGACTGGCTCCGGTTTTGTATGGGCTATTCGACTAATCTAAGTCAGTCGAATAGTCCGTATTTGGGAGTGAATGAAAGTTACCTTTAACTTGATTTTCTCTACGTAGACGGTTAAGCAGACTTGGCGATTGGACCGCACAACAATCACCAAACAATTAACATTTAAGATGATGCATTGAGTAATGGTGGATTGAAAAAATCACAAGCAACAAACTGGGAATGACAGTTACGATGATGCATTGAGTAAAGAACTATAACATCCAAGAAACTTGCTTCAAGTGCAGAACATTGAGCTATAAATATTTGCTGCAAATTATCAACCATTATCCTTAAATCAATTACTCCATCCAAGCAATTCTCCTCGGTTTCGAACAAACGGGGAAGATGAAGAAAAATCGAACCTTGAAAACAGATCCCCTTACAAGCTGGAAGCAGGAGAAGCAACTTCAAAATCAACAACGATGACACTCTCCACCAACGGCCTCAGCTTCACCTTTTGCTCCTCCAGATCATTCCCTTCCACTGCATCAAGTTCATCCAATCCAGGAAACACCGAAATAAACCCTACCTCATATCCCTTAGCCCTCGCCGAGAAGTTCTTCCCGATGCTCAGCTGCACATTCGCCGGCACGGATACCCTAACCCCATCGATCGCCCTAACGATCTCCTCCGCCGCCGTCCCTTCTCGCGGCTTGGCGAGCGTGAGCCGCAACACCGACCCCGGTGGCGGGACCACTGGGGCGTCGAGGTCCGCAATCCAATCGACGGCCATCACATCGTCGCAGATCGGGAGTACGTTCTCCTGGACGACAGCCTGGTGAGCGGGATGGGAGGCGTATGAGGCGAGATCTACTTCGGAGCGATAGCGGCTGTGGAGAAGGTGGGAGAATCCGGCGGCTTCAGCAGCGGCGGACCGGCAGCGGAGGATGGGCCCGGCGGTGAGGTGGGAGACGACGTTGAGGGAAATCAGGGCGCGGAGGTTTGCGATCATGGCGTCGATCTTTGAGGGATCGGTCGAATCGCGGACCTTGAAGAGCACCACGTGCTCGACGGTGGAGATCAGAGGCATCTTGGTGCCGGAAGAGGAGGGGGAGGAGGCGGCGGAGAGAGCGAGAGGGGGAGGAGACCGGCGGCGGAGCTGGAGAGAGGAAGATGAGGGTGAAGATGGGACGATGGATTTCGCAGGGAAGAACCCGCGGTGAAGATAATGGAAAGTTCTCAGACTCGGCATCCCTTCGGCGGACGCCGGTGAGCGGTGAGTCGGTGACTACTTGATTTGGCCATTTGGGTTTAGTTCGCTTGCGGTTGATGTTCGATATCCGTTAGAAAGTTGTTGATCCGCAGGAACACTTAAAACTAATAAAATTCATATAACATAAAATAGCTTGCAGCAGTTTGTTATTTAACTATGGGTCTCCTCAGGTGCCCAGAAGCAAGGCCTTTTTCAAGTTTTTTAAATTTTTTTTTATTAATTATAATTATTTACTTATTTATTACTAATATATATATATATAATTTTATAAATTCTCCTCTGCCATTTACACAAATATCCTAAGTGATGCAATGCAAATCGACATGACTAAGCTTGAGTCAAATTTATTAGCTAGGCACTAGGTAGCGCTCTCCTATCAGCAATTGCTTCTAGGCAAGTTGGTAAGCGCCAAGATCCAAGTTGGTGTTTTCTTGTTTTGCAACAGATAGAGTGTCTCCTATAGGTTTTGTCGACCTACCCATCACCTTCGGGGACAAGAATCAGTGGGTAACCCGTTCCATCAATTTTGTTGTTGCCGGTACCAAGTCCAAGCATAATGTCATGCTAGAAGGACTATGCTATACCATTTTGGAATGGTGCCTTTTGTAAAAAATCTTTGCATCAAAATTCAAACTCCAGGCAAATATAACTATTTGAGAAAATTATACGCTAAAAGCTTACTAAGTCTCGGACTAACTATTGGTTAGCCAATGAGATCCTTCGAAAAAAGAGGCACCAACACTTGAAGAAAGTGTGATTGATGTATCAAGAGGTTTTAGGGAGTTCGCATTATTATAACGATTTTATCTTATTCACATGAGGGATAGAGAGATGATGCTATGATCTTACGATATAATTTATATGTGAATATAATTGAGATACATTATGATATAATCAAATATCATTTAAATATTTATAATGTGTTAGTTGATAAATCTTAAAAGAGTTTTATAATAATAAACTTTCTACATGTAATTTATTTTTTAAGTATATATTTTTAAAATATGATCGTCTGATGGTATTTTGATCCGCTGTCCTTCAACTTTCGGTTCATTGTAACATGAGCTTGCATTGCTCTGTGGGTCAAAGAACCTTCCGCTTGTTTGGTTCTAACTTTTAAGAATAATTCATCATTTTTTATATTTATTTAATTTTATATCTTATATATATATATATTTAATAAAATAATTAATTTTACTATATTTTTATATAAATTTTAATATTAAAAAATTTATTTTATATTATACATAAATATCAACAAATTTTCTTTCTCCAACTCAAAAAATTAGCTCTAACAAAGTTGTCTTTGAGTCGATTTCGAGTAAGCTAGACTAAACTTAAGAAGAAAATTTTCGATTTCATGCCTAGTTTGATTTGAGCCCGCTACTATTTTTTATTTTAAATCTAATCAAATTTAATTATAAGATATATTTTTTACAAATTAAATATATTTAAATATAATATTATAAATTTATTTTTTAAATCTTATCTCTAAATTTATAGCTGCATCTCTTTTAGATAAATTATTAACGCATTTATATATATAATTTTTTTGAGTTATTCATTAAAAGATTATAAATATGTAGATTTATATATATATATATATCGATTTTGAATTGAATAGATGTTTTTCACGATAAATTTCAAGCAGGAAAAACTCAAATCCGTTTGGAATTAAACCAAAATTGTCACCCTAAAATAATAAAAATAAAAAATAAAAAAAAACCAAAATTGTCACCCTTACGGCAAACGATTTGAGGGCAGGATGGTAATAAGCGTGGTTGTTGAGGGTATTCTTAAACCTCGTGACTAAAGCATGCATATACCCGGTAAACGTTTGATCCAATAATGAGATGCCACGTGCAGCGACACGTCCATCTGCTGACACGTGGCACAATAAACACTTCCCCCATTATTAAAGTTTATAATTCCGATCTGGTTCTGATCATAAAATAAGATTTAAATAGTATAATACAATATAGGATGAATTGCATCAAGGCGCCTGATGTTGAAAAGATATTACAAATTAATCTCATTTTTTAAAAAATCTTAATTTAAATCTGTTAGGTTATAAAAATACTAGAGTTTTAGTAACTCTTTTCAAATCTCTTTTTTTTTGCTCAACTTTTTCGATAAAAAATAGAAGATTTGATTATTTTTTAATTAAAACAATTATAATTTAAATATTTAAAAGAATTTTTATACTCTTATATCCTTACTCTTCTTTAAAACCTTAATAAAAACTTAAAATTTAATTTATCTCTTTTTTTTTTCTTTTTCTACTCTAAAAATTGTAAAATTAAAATTTAACTAGTAATATTTTAAAATTATATTTTTAAAAACTAAAAAATTAATGATTAAAAATAATTTTAAAATATTAATGATAAAAAGTAATTAATTATGTTTTAATTGTGTGAAAACTTTAGAGAACCATATTGAGTTTTCGACTTCAAAGATCTAGATGTAATTTATCTTACAATATAACATATTTTTCTAATGAAATTTGAGTTATTTTTTTTTATTTAGAAATACGAGTATTTGAATATACTTGTTGACATATAATTTGTACGGGTATTGAAAGGTAGGGATCAAAAGATTGTAAACAATGAGTTTAATGTTTTGGAGCTTGGTTCGATTCCCAAATCAACATATTCCATTCGGTTAATTTTGGCTCTAGAAAGGGTCTGTTCGAGCCCATGATTTGAATAGAATTAATTACGTACAAGTCTAATAAAAATTGAGTCGATTCTAGTACAAATATTTCTAGAACAAACCCTCGTGAGTTCTAGTCTATAATTTGAATAGAACTAATTTGAGTTACACTCCTTCATCAAATTTAGGTCGTATTCCTATTTTGTCATATTTGTTTTATCTATCTAAACATATAAACATATGATTTTTAGTTCATAATTTCGTATAAGTTATACATTCAAAAATTTATGTGTAAATATTATTCTTTAGTCATAGAATTATGAATTAATTATAATACATGTATATTTATATTTAATCTTAGTAACATATCTTTATAATTTATGCATATTTGTCAAAATATCTCAATTATAAGTCCAAAACTTAAATAAATATTTATGTACATAACCAGTGTTATATTGATTTTATTTTGAGTGATGAGATTTCAATCCAAAGCTTTTTAGTTAAAATTGTTTAAATTTTACACAATTTAATTAAAAAGAAAAAAATGTCAGCTTGTTTTTGTATCATTATTATTTTTTATTTTCCTAAAAACTAGTTGTAGCCTATTTATAACCATCCAATAGAGGCTACCATCATGATCTCTTATCGTAGTTTCAATGCTTGCAGCACCACTCGCCTTAGCTGAGTCGTCGAAGTTCAACTTAATCCAACCTCGGGGAAAGGAAACCCATTGGGAGGAAGCGAGGTAACCCGAATTGCAAGGACTCGATGATTTCTAGTTCAATCCTTAGGTTGGGATGAAGTGATCCAATATGTCAGATAAATAAATGATTATTGCAATAATCTCTAGTGAAGATATTTTGTACTCTGATTTTTGGCACACGCTAGATGTGGTAGAGTATTGTTAGTATGCAGGTCACATGGGGTCCCTAGGGCTCCTCAGCACTCGAGATCTCAAGTACTTGAGGAACTCGAAAACCCACCCCAAAGGCCCTACCTTTCGGTGAGGTCTGGGTGAGAAGAAATTATTGCATCCGAATGGAGCACCATCACTAGATTTTATTTGCTAAACCCAACATATCAGCCTTACATTTTATATGTTTAACTTTTGTTATGAAAATTTTGTTCTGTTTTTAGATGAATGAAAAATAAATTTAATTTATATTAAAAATTATATAAAATGTTAAATAAAATTAATAATTATGTTAAAAATCACATAAAATATAAAATAAAATTAATATTTATATTAAAATTTATGTATAATTAAATGTAATTTTTTTTTTAAGTTAAGAAATAAAAGTTTCAAATCATCATCAATAGCACCACCAAGCTGTTGTTGATATTTTTTTTTAATTCCTCTCTTCCTATTTTTCATATTAATAAAATTTAATAACTCAACTCACTAGCTTACCATTTATATATTCAAACTATCTAAAATAATATTTCAAAAAATAAATTCCAAAGCCATCTGACACAACCCACTCTCAATCTTGATATAATCATCAATATATTTCTTATTGTATGGTAATTTTTAATTTTATATAAATTTTAAGATAAAATTATATTTTATTTCACATCATATATATATATAAATTTCAATATAATCATTAATTTTAATTCACATTCTATCCTTAACCAAATCAGAGTCACTAAAAAAGTAATTTAACTACAAACCTCAATCAACTTATTCGCTAATGTGTTTAACACTTAAAACTCGACATTTGAACCTGCTAACTACACATGTGACATAGACAGATAAGTTACTTTTAACTACATCACAATAATACCAATAATTTTTTTTTTTGAGATTTTTATCTGCATGACACAAAAAATTTCAATATTTATTTATTAAATATCCTAAGATTAAATATTACATGACACACACTGATCTATTTTAATTTTACAATCAACACACTTTAGTTAAAAAATTTCTATATTTCATTTGAGTAAATCATACTTGAGTTATGTTTTAACTTAAACAAGATTCATCGGAATAAAATCTAACCCTCGGTATATCTTAAATCAAATATGATCATTCATCAAATTTCTCATTATTAAAATGAGCATCTAATAAAATATTCTACATAATTAATAGATTTAAATAATTTTTAATATATAACATTTGATTTAAGATGTACCGAGAGTTAGATTTTATTCAGTGGATTAATGAATTAATGAAGTAGATAGTCTAATAAGGGATTAAACTGAAAAATATCCTTTGTGCTACTATTGGTTAGATACTGAAGCTGCAAAGCATTTTTTTTTTTAAAAAGAACTGCAATGCAAAGCTTACAGTGGAAGGTTTGGCAGGGCTTTTTAACTAATTTTGCCTCAAATCAGAAATTAAAAGTGCTGATCATTGGAAATGACAGCAGAAAGAGGAATGGAGAAATAGGAAAAGTCACAATAGTTGGGGTGAGAGAGATCCGAGTTCGAGCTGAGCTAGACACAACTAAAGCTCAGCTCGTCTCAATTCCATTCGAGTTTGAATTAGCTCATGTCCACTTCGAGCTGGCTAGGACTTTAACCAAGCTAACTCAGCTCTCCGAAGAACAAATAGTATTTAAATAATAAAAAAATTGAATATGCTAGAATTTAAAATTAGGTCAACCTAACAAATATCCTAACTACAACTAACACATACTTATGTACAAGTAATAAATAATTATATTAGTTTAATGAATACATTATTTAAATTTTTAAACATAGAGATCTAGCCACGTTTGATTCAATCCGACCAAAGCTCGTGGCTCGGTTCCATAAACTCTAGTCAAGTAAAGCTAATTATCGATCCGAATATAGAGCCACTATCGATCTTCCAGCCATACTCTCAGTCTCTCACCCTACAATAAAGAAACAAGATAAGATGGCAATTTTGCTGGACATATGGTCCCATTGTCCTTCTGCAGATCATCACTCTGCATTTATGTAGCTTTAAAGTTTTGTCAGTCATCTTTAAACCCTTTTATCAGACTCTTTACTGTTGGCACTAAATGAAGAAGGGATAAAAACAATCTTATTATTTATACAAAAGCATGAAGAAACTTAAAATACAACAAAATAACTCAGAGATGCTGGCAGCATTCTGTTGGACCTACAACATATCACAAGGCATTTGCACATTTTTGCATGAGAACCACACTCATAACAGAATATTTTGAGCATCTTCGGCATCAACACTGCTATTATTAATAATGAAACATTGTCAAGTTTTCAGTGCTATGCATGCAGATTCCCCCACCTATAACTATTAGGAGATTGAGGAGATAGACATTTGGTTGGAATAATAAAAAAATCAAAATGTTCAAGGGATTCTGTTCTTGTGGTTCATAATTGGGAGCTAAAAGAATTGATTCAAAAGTGAAATTCTCATGTACATGGGCATATTCAGAGACCACATTAATTATGCAGGTATTTCCAGTTGAGCATGAGGGGGAGTTCTTGTCAGGATCTGTATCTCTTTTAAAAGTGAAGCAGATGAGCAGTAATGTAGAATGCAAAGTGGAGGAAAAAATAATAAATAGGGAATGAATCAAAGGGATAAAGCTAGGGATAAAGAAAGGATCGGTTGGCAATCAGCGGTGTTGATGATAAAAAAACAGTAAAATGTAAACAAAACTATTGAAATATTCATAGAGAATTAATCTACAATTAATGGCTCTTACTTATAGGCTTTTAAGTTAGCAGATATCCATTTAATTGTGTATTGGGACCAACTTGGGATCTTTCTAAGGGGCATTTGGTTTAATGTTATCCTGGTGTTATGTTATGTTACCTAGAGAGTAATTTTTTGATTTAATGACATCTATAAATAACCTTCTACAAGATTATAGAATTATTAGTTAAGAGATGACATCTATATGTCATAACACTAAGATAAGAATGAACCAAATTATATTATGTTACTTAGAGAAAGTAATTGTTTGGTTTAATGACATCTATAAATAACCTTCTATAAGATTATAAAATTATTAATCAAGAGATGACATCTACATATCATAACACTAAGATAACGATGAACCAAATGCCCCTTAAGTTAATTCCCCTAACAAGTGGTATCAAAGCCAGCTCGACTAAGCTTTGAGTGGATTAAGTTGGCAAATAAAATTGCAGTTTGAAAACCATGGAGAAGTGGGTCAAATCTCAACCTTTCTGACAGGAGGAGAAGGTGGGAGGAAAAAGTAAAGAGACATGAAGTGAATAAATGGCAGTTGATCAGGCATTTGACACATTCAAACATAATGCAAGGCTGCCATGGCACAGCAATCAACAAGCCAATCATGCAAACTGTTACATGATCAGAGCTTCTTCATACCAGAGAAATGGAATACAAAAGTTTCAAGTAAGACTATGGAAGCACAAATTCATATTACTGAACTATATGGGAAAAAAATAGAACAAAAAGATAAATATGAGCAACAAAGAACATAACCCGATTGAAGATGTTATCAATCTATAGGAAAAACTATGGCATTTTCCGACAGAAGAAGGCCAAGAAACATTAAAGCTACAATAAGGAACATTTAAACTACGAAATTGGAAAAGAATTCAACAATGCCAGAGATGTCACCTGTAACTCTGCACCAGAAGAAAACTACCCCCTTGGTGCCACTGTCAATGAACTCGAAGATCATGGAATTTCTTATTCTTCTCAACTTAGTTTCTAACCCGAACGGATTCTCTTAAAGCCAGCCTTGCCATCAGACCTGAAAGTTCCAGCAGAATCCCCGTCTGAGGAGGCCTCCATGGATCTTGCAAATGAGGTTGAGAGGTCGGCATAGAGATCAACCACTCGCCGGATGTTGTTATTGAGCTCCCTGATGAGGCTCACATTGCGGCTGAGATTGTCGGGAATCTTCGACTCATGGTTTTGATTGATCTCATTTATCAGTAAGCGATTCTGGTCCAATATACTCTGAACTTGCACAAAGTTATTGTGAAAGTTTTGAAGCACTTTGTTGTCCACCAAATTCCCATTGCCGAGACTAGAAAAGGTGTCTCCCTCCATCTTCCGCTATTTCACCTTTGCTCCTCACTCAAGCCTGTGTAGATTGAAGGAAATCAGTCACTGAGAGGCTAGTTAAATCATGGGAAAGAAGATAAATAATAAAGGCCATTTAGCCACTATCTCTTTAGACGAGAAAAGTTAGAAAACCAAAGAGCACTAGAGAGAAAGGGGGAATCTAGGCACTGGGGAAGGTAACAGGCCTGGAGAAGCATGAGAGACAGGGACTGAGCAGAAATTATGGCTTCCATTCTTTCGTTTAAGCAAGGAATGAAGGAACAACTGATTCAACACCGTAAAGAAGAATGATTTCCCTGGAGTATTAGATTAATCCCACGTCGGAAAACTCATTCTCGAATGGGGAATCGTACAGCTGGTGCTTAAATTAGATGGGCATGATAAAGGAGAGAACAAAGAATAAAAAAACCTGTACTGCAATAAGGAAAAGGGCCTTTTGGTTCTGGTGGACGGCATGGGAGGCCGCAGAAGTTGCAGCTCCAGTGTTCATCCGTACAAGATATCTTCGAGAGGCGCAACTGGAATAGAAGGAAAAAAAAAAAGGAAAAAGGGGGAGAATCGGGGCATGAGAGGAGAGGAGAACACAACGAAACAGATCGGAATTTGATGTGATATGTTAGGTTTTCGCGAGAAAAGAAGAAAACCCATTTCGAAAGAAGTTCAAAAATGCGGGCCATCAAATCCCAAAAGAAAAAAAAAAGTAAGAAAGTAGAAAAAAATTCGAAACCTCGAATCTCTTTACTTTGGGTTCACCTTACAAATCTGAAACATTGAACCCTGAAGCCAGATGGAGGTAGCAGGAAGACGGGGCACCGGCGAGGGAGACGAACTGGGAGGAGCAGGAGAGCAGAGGAGTGAATGCAGAATAGACAAAGAGGGACGACAGAGAGAAGAATCCCCCTTCCCCCCTCCCCCTCTATCTTTCGCTCTCACACCTCGGCGATGCAAATGAAATCATGCGAGAGAAGCAGCGATGTCTCCTCAAAACAAGAAGTTTTCAGATTTCTTCTCTCTCTCTCTCTCTCTCTCTCTCTTCCTATTTGTTCGTTCATAATTATTTTATGCCGTGAAATTTCTCCGGATGTTCGGCAGATTAAAAGCATGCGGTAAAATTAGAGGAACAGTTAAAGAACTAATAACAGATTTTTTTTTTTTAAAGAAGAAATTATTATCAATAATTACAAATTACATACAAATCTCAAACGACAGAATCTCATTTCAAATAAGTCCAAATATTTTTATGATGAAAATAACTCCAAATATTTGGCACAAACGTGTTATGTGAACTTCAAAATAAAGCTCAGACGAGTTTATTCTTTTTAATTGGGCAATTTGTAAATTTTCACATGACTTAAAAAATAATTTATGTGATTCATTCTTTCAAATTTTAAAATATCAATTTATTCACGCAAAACTTTTACCATTTTTTCAATTTTTTTCATCAGCTTTGGCATGACCCTAATTTTGAGCGTATCTGAGAAGTTAAAACCATGCTAATTGAACTTGTAATTGAGGAACTCATTTATAAGTGACTAACATAAGGACACATATATAATTAAAAAGAAACATAGGGACACATTTGAAATTAATTAAAAAAAAATTAACATATTATGGTTTATTCTTAATGCAATCTTAACCAAAGAGCTTGATTAATGTTACTTACTGAATTTTCAAAAAAATACTAAATTTTAAATAATTTGCATTCACATATGATTATGTATTTTTTAATTAATCGTGCTATATTCAATTTTAAAGTAGAAAAAATAACAAGTCACAATGGGCCTAATTAGACAAATTTTTATCAAAATGATCATATAATTTATAAATTTATATAATAAAACATAAATTTTTATCTCACTTTACATAAAATAAATATAAAAAAATAAAAACTGTTGTACATAACATCAATTAATTTCATTTTATAATATATATAATTTTTAATAATTACATATATCTCAATAGCTTTTTCCAAATTAAACTTTGTTTCTAAATGCCAAATTGGGATTGTGTCAGTAAGGTTCATTAAATATATTTTTTATATAATTAAATTTAATATATTAGAAAGGTGATGAAATTAAGATATATATATATATTTCAAATATTTTAATGATTTATTAATCTAATTGTCACTGGCGACAAAAAATATGTTACTGTTACATAATAAACATCTCGATTTAGCTCCATTAACATTTTTGGAAAATCATTTTTGGTGTTTTAGGGGATCTTTTGAAAAATATGGGATAATTACATCCAGATTCCTGAGTTTAACACTTATAATGCACAGATTTACGTTTTTAAAATTATAACATTGGGGGTCCTTGAGTTTTAATAAATTATTAAATGAATCCTTTGTTAATTTTTTATTATTAAAATTTTTAAAATTATCATTTTACCCATCTCTCTCTCTTCCCGCGCACGTGCGAGGCCGTAGCGGCCGCGCTAGTGCCGACGGCGACCTCACGGCCTCACGCGTGCGCGGTGATCGGGAGGAGAGAGAGAGGCAGCCTCTCTCTCTCTCTCCTCGTGATCTCCGTGCTACCCACCGGCAGGTCGCGCACGCTGGTGGGTCGCGCATGCCCCGTAGCAACGAGCCTGCCCATCGGCCGTGCGGTCTTGCACGAAGATCTAGAGGAGAGAAGGAGGGATAAAATGGTATTTTTAAAAAATTTTAATAATAAAAAAATAAAAAAGACTCATTTGATAATTTATTAAAACTCAAGGACCGATTATAATTTTAAAAATGTGTACCTATGTATTATTAAATGTTAAACTCAAAGATCTAGGTGTAATTATCTCAAAAATAAAAACATTATCAGAGAATGCTAGAGTGGTAGTTTATAAAAGAAAATAAAACTCAATTAAAACTCGCTTGTAATTTGTTACATTTAAAATTGCTAAAAAAAATAATTTAACTTAAAATCAACTCAATATACATAAAAACATACATATTTATATTTTTTAAAGTGTAACTTAGAAAATGTATACATATATATATATATACATAAATATGTTATGATAACTTATATAAAAAATATAAACTTATAAATAAATATAAGATTTAGAATTAGCTTTATCATATTATAGTTTAATATATTTAACATAAAATATGAAAATTTTCATTAAAAAAACTTATATTTAGGTTTGATTATACTTACAATTAAAATAATTTAGCATGTTTGAATGAAATTTAATTCGTGATTAGGAATTTTAATTTCAAAATGGCTCACTTGAAATGAAATTAACTTAAAAGCAAAAAAAAAAGGGTTTCCACATTTAATAAAAATTAAATGAAAAATTAGAGATAAAATCTTTTAATTTAAAATTTAATGCGTTAACATAATTATGTGTAAGTACATACGTTAAGTCAATAATTGATGAAGAGACCTCAATAAATTCGTGACATCAATTACTCGAAGTGAAATAAATTTATTTTAACAATTTTAAATAGATTAACGCGGTTTGACGTGCATTTTAATGAACACGTGGCATTCTAGTGAGCTTTCAAAGGCTCTGGATCCTAAATTTGAGGTTGGCTGTTTGAAGCTTTCAGATCACTTCAATGTGATGTTGTAAAAATCGAATCAAATCGGCCGGATCCGTCGATCCTGTCGGTCTCATTATCGACTGTCGAGTGATCTAATCTAAAAATAAAAAAGAATCAAACAAAATCAAACTAATTCGATGATAATGAATCAATTTATTTTATGATATTTACATTTTTATTTGTTTACAATCAATTAATAATAAAAAAAAAATTACTAATTTATTAGAGTAAATATTGATACGACCTTTGATATTATGGAACTATTACTTTAAAGAATATTTTTAAAATGATGGCGATTACCAGTTTGGCCGATTAGTTAAATGATTAGTTAGATTATGAACTAAACATATGATCAAGAGATTTTTAATCTCATCTGATTTTTATAATATTGCTTTCATTTTGATGAAATATTTTAGAAAATTATAAAAAATAAAAATTATTTTGAAGTTTATTTTAATTGTTTATTAGACTCATTAAAAATGAATAATTATATTTATTACCCCAAACTACAATAATCAATCAAATAATTATATTTGTCACCCTAAGGGCTCTGTCTGACAACTGGCTAAAAAAAATAGCTTATTTTAGCTATAGCTAAAATCTTAAATTTATTTTTAAAAAAATTTTAAAATTATTTTATATCTCATCGTACACAAATTTCAATATTAAACAATTACTCTATTTCACATCTAACATATTTTTTAATATAACTAAGGGGGCGTTTGATTCATTGTTATCTTGGTGCTATGTTATGTAATCTAGATGTCATGACATCTAGATGTCATTTTTTGGCTAATAATTATATTATCTAATAAAAAATTATTTATAAATGTCATTAAATCAGACAATTATTTTTTCTAGATAACATAACATAATATCAAGATAACATTGAACCAAACACCCCCTAACTCACTTTATTTCACATTAAACACATTTTTTTAAAAATTTTCATAAAATTTTTTCAATTTATCTTTTTTTCTTCCAACAAAATAGAACCTGTCTTGTTTGGTTGAAGGCCATTTTTGGCTATGATCATGGCCAAAATGGTCTCAACTATTTTATTAAAGAATTTTTTATTTTTCAACCTCAATACATAAAATTCAATAAAAAAATTTACTTTATATTACATTTCACACGATTTTTAACACATTATATTTATTTATTTTTTATTATTTTTTAATAAAAATAGTTAGAGGCTATTGGAGACTATTTTGGCTATGGCCTGACCTCCAACTAAACAGGGATGTAAATTGGTAAATATATAGCTAAAAAATATACAAATATAATTTTTTATATATAATAAATATATAATTACCCAACTCTAACGATTAAAATGTGTTTCTTTAACTCTTAAGAGAAAATAAATAGAATGAAAAACAAACAAATAGCATAACCAATCAAATAATAACTCAAAAAATAAAGAGAATTGAGCACTCATGCATAATTTAAATGAAAATTCATTTTGTGAAAAAAAAATTTTAGATAAACATATTTCTTGAAAATTACAGAAAATAAATTCTTCACTAACTAAAAAAAAAAAAAAACGAGGTATTTAATTAGTACAAATGATTGCCAAACATATTATATCAAATTATTAACCTAAGATTCTTTTTGTAATCACGTAACTAAAGCTACACTTTAATAAAATATTATGTAATTTCTCAACACTAATCCAATTTACTTGTCGTAAATCTCACGTCTTTGTGTATTCTTCTAGATAATTTTTATCTCCTCTGCATCAGTGTTGTGGGTTAGAAATATTGTGTACTGCTAATTCTCAGGGTTCTATCTCTCTTCGTTCATAATAACAATTTTTTTATAATAGTTGTTTTACAATTTCAGAAAAATTTTATAACTCTTATATAAAATTATAAAACTATAGTCCAAGTTGTATCTCAACCGTTTAATTGATTGAGCCATCGGCTCAACAAAATGACCTCATTATTTAATGAAAATGTTATAAATAACATTTTAAAAATTAAAATCAATGTAAAAAAGAAAATATTATGTATATTATATTAAAAATTTATAAAATTACATATTTAATGTAATATTTAAAAAAATCATAAATTAAATTATTGATACATTTTCATGAATCTTATATATGATTCACAAATTCATAATATAGCATTTCATCTTACTAGATTAAATTTGAAGTAATGTTTTAAAAATTGAATTGGACTGGCCTGTTCAACTAGCTGAACTGTGAATCGGTGGTTTTATCAGTCTAGTCAAGTCTCAAAATCGATCCTACATCGAACCAGGATTAAATCGGCCAGAATTGAGATCAAATCGAAAAATTGCTCGACTTGTATAATTGGACTGATTGGATCACATGCTTTTCTATTCATAAATAATGTAATATAAAAGGATTTTCATGGCACATTACTGAGGAGCACATTGCCCCTCCTTAAGATAGGGAAAGGATTTTTATAATTTATTCTCTTTTTATTAATATTTATAAAACTATAAACTATTATTTATAATTTATAAAATGTATCCTTTATAGCGTTATTTAATCTTTTCATTTTGTAACAGTTTTATTAATATTTGTAAAAGAACTCTATTATTTAAAATTTATAAAAATTTCCTTTACATTATTATTTATTTTTAAAAAAAATAAATAACTCACAATTTTCTCTTTTTTATAAGAATAAAATTTATATTTTAAATTATTCAAAAATCTTTAAAAAAAATAATATTATTAAATTTAAGTTTTTTAATATAACTATGAAATTATATTATTATTTATGATAAAATTTATTTATTTATTATTTATATTATTGTTATAAAATAATATTTTATAAATATTTATTAAATTATTAAATTATACGATCATACTTCGGTTGAATCCGGATTAAACGTTAAAATTTCAAACCTTTTGTTTTATCAATTTTTAAATAGATCCCATTTTCAAAATATTGAATTTTCAAATAAATTTTATAAATAATTAATTCATAAAATAAATGATATTTAAAATACATTATTAAAATTTAAAATTTAGCAATTAAGTAATTTAGCGGCCACTTCTTCATCGTCTTCAAGTACAAATTTTTTCGTTTTTCTTCCTCTCTCAAAGATGATGACGATAAAGAAGAAGAGGCTGAGCTTGGGCCGCCAGAAGATTCCAATGAAAAGGATCGAGAGCCAGGAAGCCCGCCAGGTCTGCTTTTTCGAAGCGCCGCTCCGGCCTCTTCAAGAAAGCGGAGCTACGATCCGATTTTAAGTTGAGCTAATACCGACTCAAAATCAGATCGATCATGATTGACTCAAAATCGAATTGAAATCGATTGGATTCGACTTCGAGCCGGCTCGGGTCGATTCCAATCAACTTCGATCCAATTTCAAATCATTTTCGAGCGACACGAAATAATAAAATCTTATTTTTTTTTGAGCCGATCTCGAGCCGGGTAGGCTCGACTTGATCCGGCTTGAAATCTACTCTATTTATAATATATATATTATATTTAATATATATTATATACATATATTATATATATAATATGTATTTTAATTCGAGCTGATTTTGAGTTGGATCGAGTCGAGCTCACCCCGGCTCAAAATCAGCTCGAAATCATTACCGAGCCGAATTTTTAGCTCATTAGTCGTCTCATTTAGATCGATTCAATCTAAAATCTGTTTTCGATCGATTTTCGATCCATATTAACACCCTTAAACGGACCTCTCCATCCTCTGTCGGGCGGCGGAGATCGTGATCGTCGTCTTCTCCCCCGCCGAAAAACCGTTTTCCTTCGGCCACCCCTCCCTCGACTACATCACCAAGCGCTTCTCCGGCGGTGATGGGGATGGAGGCGTGGGTCCCCTGCGCTGCTGCGCGCTGCAGGAACTTAATTAACATCAATCACGCGAGGCTCACGGAGGAGCTTGAGGAGCAGAGGCGGAGGAAAGAGGTGCTTGGAGGTCGCCATGGAGGCTCTGTGCGCCGGCGATCACCGGAGGGCACTACTGTGGGAGATAGGGATGGAGGAGCTAGAGAGCTTCCAAAAGGCGCGGGAGGTGCTGTGGAGGAACGTCGCGAGCCAGAGGGACCAGATTGAGAGATCATGATGGAGGTGGAGTCGAAGGCTGCAATGGCAGCCGCTGCCGACGCCGCCCCCTTGGCCTTCGGAGGAGGAGGGTGCGCCGGCGGCTACAATGGATTAATGTATCTCACGCTACCCTCCTTAGTCCCCGGCAGCGGCGTTGCCGGCGGTTTCTATGGCCGCGGCTGTCATTGTCGTCGACGTTTGTAACGCGTGTGGGACACCTTCATTATTGCATGAATCCTGAAATTTTTCACGCAGGTCTCGGAGGTTAAATTTGAGAGATTAGTTTAAACAGCTTTATCAATTTGAGGGGATTGTATGCAAAGTTTTGAAAACCGGATCGGCTTCAGAACCGGTAGACTAAAAAGTTCAAAGTTCAATGGTCTTATAGGAGTTGAACCGGGATGATACAAAAATTAAAAAAACTTATAAAATATAATATAAACATAGTCGGGATATATATTATTTACACATCAATACAATAATTAGACATAAAATAAATATCGAACAATTAAATTTAAATAATAATATCTTATGTCAATAACTCAAAAAATAATTTCAAGCAAATTGAAGTAACAATAACTCAATAAAATATTCGCAAATCACAAATTGAGTATAATATTTAGTACATCATTAAAAGATCTGAACAAATAGTGTGCTTTGTCAATACTAAAATACTAAATCATTTCATTATTTCATATCACTAAAATACTAAATCATTCCGAGAGGATGGGAGGTGGAGAGGAGAGTGCGAGGTAAGGAAAATTGCGAGTTCGCTACTGTCGTGCGAGTAGAGGTTGTAGAATGGAGGCTGAGTTAGGAACCTAGGGTTTAAGAAAGTTTTTTTTTTAATTTTAAACTAAACTGGTCCAACCGTATTGGTTCATCTGTTGACCGGTTGAATCACAGTTTAGATCGGTTCTAGCCGTTTTTATGCGGATTCGATTATAGAATTAAATAGGACCGGTTGGCTGATCGGTTCACGGTTCGACCGGTTGAACCGGCCGGTCCAGTTCGATTTTTAAAACCTTGATTGTACATTTGTATGTAAGATATTTAAAATTTAATGTCAAATTGAAACTTTCTATAAATCTCAGGACTCAGGGGTAATTTACGCAAAAAAAAGTTTAAAATGTGGTACTGTTTATTCAGAGTATCTTTATATGGCATAAAAAAACTACGCCTTTAATTTGGTGCCACCTATAGAACATGCACACCAAACAGCCTTTTTGACTTCTCAGAATTCGCCACGTAACAACAACATACCGCTCTGATTTTGGAGGTCCCAGATTCCGAAATCCAAGCCGCAGCGGTTTTGCCTCTATTTGTATTATCCGAACGGAAGAACCGCTGCCGGCCTAAAAAAAAGGCACCTTTTTATCCAATCGACGGATCTGAGAGCTCTCTCTTCCCTCTTCCTCCGCTCGGCCTGCCTTCCGCAAGTGAGAGAAATGGCATCGATTCCTTGCTCGATTTATCTATACGCAGCCTCTCCTTCTACCTGCCCTATCGAGAGACTTGCTTCGTCTTTTAACGCCATTAGAAAGCGCTTGTGCTGGGTCGAGCCCAAGGTCGTCTCTGATGCGGCCGGCAAGGTGCTTGCTCGATTCCCTCTTCCATGTTATTTGTTTACTCTTTACGATCGATGATTTCCTGATGGCTAGAAAATCTGTCTCGTTGTGTTCTGAATGAAGGACCGGTTGAATATGCGTTTTAGACCCTTTTTATTAATTTTTATGGCCTGATTCGGAGTACAAGTTTTATCTGTGGAGATTATTGTTGGTTTTGAAAATGGGTTTAGGTTTTCTATTTATGGGAAGCCAGATAAGTTGTTCCCTGTTGGACACAACGAAAACGTCGTTGTTTGTGTAGGTTGCATTATGGATCTTGTATTACTGTGGTTAATATCTTTGCCTTAATTGATTCGTGCTGGGGGGTTATTGCGGCTTGGATGATCTAACCTCCTTATTTTTGCTTTAGCAGATGATTGATTTGGTTGAATTTGCTGTTTGCGAGATGGATCTGCAATAATTAGAGATGCTTGTGTTTTTTTTTTTTGGGATTTGGACTTAGAGATGCTTCTTTTTGTGTGTTCGTGATTGAACTAATTCCAATGGCTAGTGAGTTCATTGATATATGTGATCTGGATCAAGCTTGTCAATTGGTAAAGAGAATGTTTTCTGTTTCAATGCATTTGAGCTTGAATAGTTTCAAAATTATCAACTGGCGAAGAGAATGTTCTGTTTCAATGCATCCGAGCTTGAATAGTTTCAAAATTATCTTCTTTTTACAGACACACGGAGGAATGCATGTAGAAATTGCAATATGGACTTCATTTGTAGGCATTCTTTTTATTGTGGAGAAATGCTGCTAGCATTTTGCTTTATGTGATAGGATCATTGGACAAAAAAATATAGGGAAGAGTTGATGATCCCCCTTTTGTTCTAGTTCCAATGGAGATCTTGTATACCATAACAGTAGTGTGCAAAGAATGCACCATACTTCTATCAGAAAGTCTAAAATTGACATTAGTCACCTGTTCCTAATACTTGGCAGAAGACCGTCTGTAGGTTTTATGCATATTCCTTCAGATACAATAATGCACTCAATTCATTTTCAGAAGACACTAGGTTCAGCTAGCTTTGGAAGGAATGAATTAGTCATCAGGAACAGGATCTTGAAATAATTTTTATGAGTATCTGTTTTGATCATCAACTTTTATGATTCAATATGAATTCTAATATGATTTTTGTTGCCTTGGGATCATTCTGCTTCTTTTGTTTGCCTTGTTCAGGTCTCCTTTGCATAAATCTTTGAACTTCCTTATTCTTCTTTACGTGTCTGAATGTCATGTTCTTCTTTCCATATTCCCTTGACTTGTGCCAATTTTTAAGATCTGTCATGGAAGTTGTACTATTGATTTATAAGAATGTATGTTCATGCAAATTGTATTTAATATTTGAGTTGCTAAAAATTTTTAAAATCAAAGAATCTGTAGAACATAAAATATTTGTTCAAATGTGAATATGATGCTTATGTGAAATTATCGCTAATGAAGCAGATTGTTCAGTTTAGTGTTGATCTAGGAGCATGAAAGGAAGAGTTGACTTTAATTTTTTTTCTCTTAGTTGAATTCTTATATTGTTATTTTTCTGACAGTAAGCTCTTTTCATGTGACTAGCAAAAGAGTTGATGGTTGATTGTGCAGGCATTTAAGCATCTTGTTAATATTATTATTGCTTAATCTTTTATAACAGATGGAAAAATCGCACACCATGGTTTATATTTGAGTTATATGAAGTGGAAATATCTTTTTGAGCATCATTATGTTACCATAGGAAAAGTAGCTTTAGTGTCATTCCCATCAAATTTTATTTGCTTTTATCTTTAGTAGCTGTTGTGTAAGTGTTTGTTCTCTAGCTTGCTTTGCTATGCTTTGATGCTTTCTTCATTTGGGGAGCTATCTCCCTTTTATTTTTTTTGTTATTAAGAACCATGAAGCGAGGCCTCTGGTATCCTTTGTTCACTTACCACCACTCGTAAACCCATATATCTTTTGGATTGTTTGGTGGATTAGTGAGATTCAAAAGAATTTTTTTCACACTCTCAATCTGCTCTGATGCAAGCTTTCAGAGAGATTGATATAAGTCCTTAAAAAAGGTCCTTAACTACTACTATACTCGAGCTCACATATTATATTATTTTTATTGTATTCTGATGATATGGCAATACCTTTGTGCAATAGTTTGATTATATGGATGACTTTTGTTGAGAGTTCATATAATGTTACCGAAATATGTTGTGCCAAACATTCATTCTGCAGATGTTTTGTTGATGATGACAGAGTCAGGAAACAAGTGCAAAAGGAGAACATTTGCTTGACAAGATCAAGGTGAACAGGTCTTAGCTTCCATAGAGATTGATTGAGAAACGCTTGGCTTATTGTCTATCTATTAGCATTACTGTCTTTTTTATTCTTTTTTTTTTCTCTTTCTTCCTCTCTCGTTCTCTGTTTCACACCCCACCCCCACTCTCACCTCCACCCCATCCTTTGTAAATTGCCTTCCCTTTAGTTGGAGATGAAATGTAAATATCATGCTTTGAAGTTTGGTTTGGAGAGATATGAAGTAATGCTTTCAGCATAATTGGTGCAAGCTACTTTGTTTATATAATTATAAAAGTATGTTTGCCTTGTGTGACATTTTCAAGTTTGATGGATGGCATTTGCAGCACCTTGTCATGTTCATTCTACAGTTTTTTTTTTTTTTTTGTGCAATGTGGCATTGCCATAGCATACTACAGTTGGTTTGAATTGAGTGGCACACCTAATATCTTGAAGTTTCATAGAGTTTATTTATACATAAATATATATGTAAGTTTTTATAATTTCTTATCAATTTTTTTTTGGATATTACCTTTTATCATGTCTTTTTGAAGCTTATTGGCTTTTAAATATATGATAGCAGTAAGGCAAAGTGATTTAGATAGTTTTATATTGTCATTTTTGTTTATTGCCAGTATGCTCTTTCATTTTTCAAATATTTCCTTTTTTTTGGGTTGATAATCTATTGAAATTAGAGTTCCTCCTTAGATCTCGAGCACATGTTCCAGCGCTTGCAATAGTGAAATCAGGTTATACTTTCAGCAACATGAAAATTTTAGATAGATTTATAGACAAAACTTAATCCTTTGAAATTCTATAGTTGTTAGCTTCAGAGCTTGTAGATAATATCATATTTTCTTTCGTTCCCCAAGTTGGGCAAACTCAAATGGCTTTTGCATTTGAGGTCTTGATGCATTACTTTATTTTCTTACAGAAGAAATAAATTAATGATTGACACCAGCTCATATGTGGATTTTGGTATTGGTCATCTTTGAGGAAGGAGGATTCTTTCATGCATGTTAACATGCTTTGAATTGTTTCACTTGATTCTCTGCTACTGTCAATTTTGACTTCACTTTCTTTTTTAATTTTTTTTTTTCAATGCAGTTAATCTGTATGATTTTTGTTTATAATATAATGCTTTTAACCATTTTAATATCAGCCAAAAATAACTCCCCTTTTCATCTTACTTGAATCTTTGCCCTTGTTATGTCATGCAAAATTAGCCTACACTCTTGAACACAGTTGTGTCTTTCATACTAGGATT
This sequence comes from Apostasia ramifera, assembly GCA_019297695.1. NCBI lineage: Eukaryota > Viridiplantae > Streptophyta > Magnoliopsida > Asparagales > Orchidaceae > Apostasia > Apostasia ramifera. The sequence goes on from JAEMOT010003495.1 coordinate 237,910, forward strand.
GCCAAAAGGGCTCTCTATTTCTATTTTGGCATAAAAATCACTGCTTGCCCTTTCAATTTTTTGTGTTTCTTTTTCATTCGATGTTTTGGTTCCTGTGAAGTCTCTTTCCTTGCCATAGCTGATAAAAATTGTTACTTTCGATAATATATATGTACGTATGTAGAAAGCATGTGTTTTTCAAGTATTTACAGAAGGATATGATATTATTTCATTCTTTTGGATTGCTGATGACAATTAGGCTACTGTTGTTGAAACAGTAATTGGCTGGAGCTGGACTCATCTGCTTATAGTGTAGGTTCATGATTACTGAAGCATGTGATGTGAGATTGTGGGGAGCAAGGACCTTCTTCCTCTTGTGTAATGCTGCAGGTCACGTTAGCAACTGGAGCACGCAACCTTGATGCTTCCCTGCAGCTGAGCATCTGGGGCACCACAAGAATTTGCCACACCAACTTATCTGAGATAGTAAATGTGACGTCCGTGGTCAAAGAGGGCGGGGAGTATTTGCTGGTGATATCTTAAGAAAGAGGAATCACTGGTGTAGAATGCGATTCCTGACAAGCTTTTAGGCCGAATAATGAGTGGTGAGAGGAGCACAGGAATAAATCGATCCATATCGGAAAAAGAGGGAGATCCTATGTTGTATAAGTAGATAACGTGATTTAAAATAGTAAATGCGCCTTTTGGAACAAAATCGTGAGGCTAATGATGGAAAACTTCATAATTGAGCGTACTTGAACTTGAGTAGCACTAGGATGAGTGACCTCCTGGGAAGCACTCAAGTCACGCAGTTTTTTTAAAACTAAAAAGGACAATACTTCTAAATTTGGATCATGAAATGTTATAGTAAACCACAAGCCATAAGAAGAAACTAAATTTTGGCGGTTTAAATAAAAAAGTTGGTGAAAATGTTGAGATAAAGAACACGATGGAGACTCAATAATTATGATATCTTTATTATTTTTTTCCTTTTGATTTACCTTTGAACATTATAATTTCTTGCAGTGATGTGGTTTGAATCTGAAACTCTTTGATATTTAAACAAGCTCTTTCTGAGTCAAAAAACACCACACAGTATCATTTTTTAGGATTAGATTAATGCGCAATAAAAATGTACTGTTATGTTATTGATGAGGTTAAACTATCCTCGATTAATTTATCAGGCCCTTGATCCAAACAGGCACTGGGCCTGGCAAATGATCTACATTACCAATTTTGTTCTCAGTCCGAATCGATTAACCCAACTACATCGGCTCGGAGTGACCTAGGGCTTTAAATAAGTCGAGTTTGAGTGAGATGGCTAAGCTTCAAATTTTAATATTTCAAATGTAAGTCAAGGTTTGTACTAGTTGAATTATAACTATCCAAGTTTTGTTTCAATTTTAATTTTATTCGAGGATCGAACTGATTGAATTTGTATAATTGATAAAATTATATTCCAAGTATTATAATTATTCAAACAAATAATGCAATTAAAACTTAAAAGTTTATATATCATAAATAATTTAATTTTTTAAAAAATATTTTTTTATAATTATATATTTATTACCTTAAATATATTATGTATAAGTAAAATATAATATTTAAAAATATAAATTTATTGAATTTAAATTTATTGCATCTTAAATAAGTTAACTTGAATTCATAAAAAAATTATATCAAAATTATATCAACCTAAATTTGAACGGCTTTTTTTTTTTTTTTGATAAAAACTCTTCAGAGTGCAACAAATTTAAGAAAAAATAGAACTACACTGGGAGTCCAATTTACATATGAGCATTTCTTCTCTAATAACGGTTTGAATAAAATACGGAGCTTCCTTAAGCCACACTTTCTGAGTCTCTATATGAAGTGTGTATCGGGCTAAGGTGTGTGCTACTCTATTACCTTTCCCTTAAAAATTGAACGGGCTTTGAGATTCGGGCAAACTCTACTTTCCTTCCGAGTTGGTAGGCTGTGAAAAGAGTGTTGTAAAACTAAAGATGATTTTTTAAAAATAGTTATAATTAATTAAAAAATAAACATAATTTTTAAAAAATTAATAAAAAGGTATGTTGCTAACCATTAACTTATGTATCAATGAAGTTGCCCGGAAGTCCATGATCATTCTCCGGTCAATTTCTACTTTATTTTTTAAAAAATTAAATATTATTTAAAATATATTATTTTAATAATTTTAGATAAAAAATAATTTAAAAATATAAATTAATAATAATTTAAAATTATAAAAGATAAATAAAAATTTAATTAGTTGCCAATTAAATAAATTCAACCGTATTTATTAAAATATAATTAATTAATAAAATTTTGTAATTTAAATTATATTATGTAAA
>JAEMOT010003495.1:240265-273223 GCA_019297695.1 Apostasia ramifera
TTAAAATAGTTATAATTTTATCTAAAATAATAATTTATAAAATTATTTATGCTTAAAAATTTAATTTAAAAATTAATATTAAATTAACGGAAAAGTGCTGACAAAACTAGCTCTTTTGTTAATTTTGTTAAAACTATAAAATTAATTAATTAATTAATTAATTATACTTATATTTTAAAAAATCATCTAAAACTAAAAACCATGTTTCAATGGTCTGACACTGCAGTGAACATGCTGATTATCCGGTCAGATTATACGTTAAAATCAAATTTATGCTGTTAAACAATTATTTTATAATTGTGACGAAAACAATAAAATAAATAAATTTATCATTATGCATAATTAATATTATGGCATTATAATATTATTTTTATATTTTTAATAATGGTGAAATAATATTATCTTGTTCTGCACCAAAGAAAAAAAATTAATTACTAATTTTTTTTTATAATTAATCTATAATTGCTATTTACACTATATTTTTTAAAAATTTACTGAAGAATTCTTATTATGAGAATGTTATAACACTAAAAGTCATTATAAATTTTGATTATTACATAATAGGTCCCTACTAATAATTTCTATCAGCATTTAAGAAATATTTTGTTTTAATTTTTTGAAAATTTTACTTTTACCCCTCTCTCCCAATGAGGAGACAACAACAAGGCGGTGGCAGTGAGACGACATCAATAAGACAATGACAAATGACAAAGATATAAAAATTTGAAAAAATGTTAAAGAAAAAATTGAAAATTTATTGAATTTGACAGTAACTAGATTTGCTATATAATATTAGGTAAATCGTAGAAATTTTTCAATAAGTTTTGAAAAAATGTAAATCAAATAATAATTAAGAGTTGATCCACATCTAGCCTACATGAGTTCTAAGTAGAGTGCTGGACACTTACCTAACAATCTTCTTCCAGGACATTGCGAGTGATTGAACCTTTAACATGCCCTTATAGCAATTGCTAAGATTAATAGTATTGATAAATTATTTTGAAAGCTCAAAATAATAAAATAATATAATTATTTCTCTTATCATATATGCATTATGCCTATAGATTTGATCCAACCTCTCATACTTGGCTAACGTAGCTTGGTTGTCACGGCTTGACCCCACTCCTAACACTCGCATCGAGCCCACATGATTAACTCCTACCTAACCTATATGGCCTATAAGCAAAATGCTGCTATAGGCACTTAGCCCAAAATGAACTAGTTGAAAATAATGTTATTATACTTAATTTAAAGTGGTTGCAGCTTTAATCCAGAATACCACAACAAAATTTTGGTTGAAACAAAACTCCTAGGTACAATAAAAATGGACACAACACTACCTTGAATTTCATTACAAAATGTTTAGTCTAAGTGAGATACTTTTGCCATGTATATCTATGTGATAAAATAATGAGAAATTTTTTCTATGTATACCTGCGAGATAACACAGTAGTTACAGTTGGTAAAGTTGCATCGACACATGTCATAAACTTAGAACCAAAAGTTCTCGAGCCACTATTAACCTAAGTAGCACCTATCCAAGAGTCAAACAACATATAATCCTAAGTGATAGCTTCTATGTTATCTCGGTTTTCCTTATAAAAAATTATTATGAACTAATACACTTCAAGTGTTCTATTCGAATCACCTGTTCTTTAGGTTTCTTCTAAAATCAATTGTGAGTGTGAGAAAAGAAGATTATTGAATTATAAAAAAGAAAATGAAAAGATGTGCATGCAAAACCTCTTTTAATTCTTTTGTGGGCTATATTAAGAAAGCTCTAAATTGCATTATTGACATATTATTATAATTATTATATTTCAGATATGTATATATTCCAGACATAATATTTAATGATGGAACCATTATTTTTCCATCTTTACTCCTATAATGAAAGCTTTGTATAAAATTATGAGAAAAGATTTGGGCTCTCCTCTTGTACATATATTTGAAGTCTAAGAGAAAATACAAACAAAAGAAAAATTCTCTCAAATTCCTCTTTACTATTTTTCTGTATCTTACGTAGTATCTGAACTAAGTTAACTTCTCAAATCGCTAATCTAGAGCAAGTTATTGCTCTTGTTTCTTCACGGAGGACAATGTCGACTGATCTATTCAATCTCATGGTAGAGTTTTGGCTCAGTTATCATCCTCAATGACAAGCTCAGACCCTTTCTCTTCTTATTACTTGACAAGCTCAAATAATCCTGATAATACTCTTGTACCTTCTCTACTGAAAGGGAACAACTACCCAGCTTGAAGACGTGCTATGATCAATGCCTTTAGGGCGAAAAACAAACTTTCATTTATTGATAGGACGATAGAAAGGTCAGAGGCTGGGAGGGAGCCTTGATCGAAGAGGCTTCTTGGATGAGGTGTAATTCCATGTTAATTGCATGGATTTACAACTCAATTTTCCCTGAGCTACAAGTAAATGCCAAAAACTTGTAGTTGGATTTAGAAGAGAGATTTTCTCATGAAAATGCTCTACGTATCCATAAATTAAAAAGAGAACTGGCCTTAACTGTCCAAGGAAATCAAACTATTGCTTGTTACTTCACCAAACTAAAAACTATTTGGGAAGAATTAGCAATATATTCTAAGCCTCATGTGTGTACATGCGATACTAAGCAATTTTTGATGGATCTTAAAGATTTATTTGGAGTTGTCCACTCCCAGATCCTAAGCACAGAATCACTGTCATCCCTAAACAAAGCATACACTCTGATTTCTAGTGGGGAAAGACAACATTTCTTGGTGAATACACGTAGCTCAATTCCTCATGAGGTCATGGCTCTTGCAACAAAGTCTTATTGGCCCCAAAATTCCACTTGGTTCACCAAAATAACAACAACAGACCTTGATGTGGTCATTGCAAAAGGCTTGGTCACTTCAAAGAAAATTGCTTTGAATTGATAGGCTATCCACCATATTGGATCAATAAGGGAAGACAACCATGAAGCAAAGGCAAATTTTGTTGACAAAAGTGCAACCAATAGCTCCATGCAACACTTGTCATTAACATGATTGGAAACTAAAAATGTAGATGGGTCTATCATTCTTTAGTCTTACTTCAGCACAATATGAGCAACTTGTTTTCCTCCTAAGTCAAGACAAGAGCAATGTGCTGGTGAACTTTGTTGTTAAGGTCTCCAAAACCCCTTCATTGCATGAGGTCATGAGCCATGGATTCTTGATAGTGGAGCATCTGAGCATTTAGTATCACATGAAACTTCTTTGATCAACCTCAAAAAGCCATCATCTAACTACTCTGTCATATTATCTAATGCTTCTAAGAGGGCGTTTGGTTCAGTGTTATCTCAATGTCAATGTCATTTAGATGTCATATTAACTAAATGTCACTGTTATTCATCAATGGACATTTGTTTGGTTCAATGTTATGATATTAGAAAATATCAATGCTATCCAAATTGTTTTTGTTTAGTTGAAAGTTATTGACATTATAATGACAAATTGACAGTGTTATCTTGAGATGTCGCCCGATTTGAGGTGACATCTAGATGTCAGCATGTAATGACATTTTTGTAATTAATTATAATATTATTTAAAGATGTCATTAAACCAAACAATTACTTTCTAAAGATAACATAACATAACATTGAGATAACACTGAACCAAACGGCCCCTAAATTTAAATGAGAGCTTGAAACTTAAAAATATTCTATATGCTCCTTCTTTCACTTACAATCTTTTATCAATTAGTTAACTAACTCAAGATCTTAATTGTGTGGCCTTATTCTTTCCCACATTTTGTGTTTTACAGGACTTTGCCATGAAGAGGCCGATTGGAGTGGGTGAAATCCATGATAGTCTGTATTATTTCAAGGGGTTTGAGGTCCAAAGAGTTGGCATCAATGTTGTCCAGCAATCACCTAGTCCAGCATAAGCGCCTTGGACATTGCTCTAGTAAATATTTGAATTCGCTTCACTTCCTTCCTAAATGTTCTCTGGATAGATGTGATGTATGCTATCGTTCTAAGCAAACTAGATAACCTTTTTCTTTAAAAATAATGTCTCAAGTCCCTTTCAAATTAATTCATTATGACCCTATAGACTTGTTCACATACTGGAGCCCATTATTTTTTCACTCTTATTGATAATGCTCGCGAGTCACATGGATATACTTAATGGAACATAAGTCTGATATGTATCAATTATTTGCTGATTTTCATGCTACGGTTCATAGCCAATTTGAATGTTCCAATAAAAAAATAAGGAGAGACAATTGACAAGAATTTGTGGGTAAGCACTTAGAATCTTTCCTTAAAAAAATATAGAATCTTTCTTCAAAAATCTGTATTGGTAGACCTCAACAAAACGACATTATTAAGAGAAAACATAGGCATTTGCTTGAGGTTGCTTGAGTTCTTCATTTTCAAGCTAATCTAGGGTAAGATTGTCCTAGCGGGCTCTATTTATTTAAGAGTTTAAAATTAACTTGATTTAATTTTAAACAGACATATCACATCACACATTAAATTTAATATTAAAAATTAATTTTATTTCACATTTTGCACACATTACAAAAATAATAACTAACTTATATCACATCTCTTACATATTCCAGCATAATAACTAATTTTATATCACATCACTCACATATCTCAATATAATAACTAACTTTATTTCACATCATTCATAACTTTTAATAAAAAAGATATCTCTATTCAAGTTTAATTTAAACCTTATAAACAAACAGATCCGCAATGATTATGTCTACCCAAATATGTCCTTCGGAGCTTTTTTGAAAATATTCTAAACTTAAATCGACCTAGGCCTGTGATAGGTTGACAGTAGATTGAGCTGGTGGTTGTTGGCAATTTTATGTCTCCATTTTAAGGAATTATAAATAGCCATTGATCACCCATATTGAAGTGACATTGAGATAAATTTTTCACTTGTTCTTCGTGATTACATCAAATTCAAGGTAAATTAAAAACGGTGATCAAATGCTTTTATCATTCCTCTCCAAAGTGCATCAAATTTTATTTATAGGAAAACAATAGTTTGATTTTGTTTTCTAATTACATCAAATTTTCAAGATCAATTTAATGTTACTATAAAATTGTGAGTTCATCTTTAGATATATGTATAATTGAAAATACAGTTAGCTAGTTATGTTAAAAATTATGTAGAATATGAAATAAAATTAATTTATATATTAAAAATAATGTAGGACATAAAATAAATAAATTTTTTATATTAAAAATTATATAAAAATTGATAAAAATTAATTTAATATTATTTTTTATTTTTTTTAATAAATGAACTATTTTAGTCTTTAACATAACTAAAATAGTATATAAACCAAATAGGCGATGAGCATTCTTTTTTACTTTTTAGAGGTGGTGAGTGCAGTCTTTTACTTACTAGAAAAAAGGGCATTTAGGTAGTGAGTAATAGAGAAGAGAGGTATTTTAGCTAGTTGTATTAGGGTTTTGTACTATCATTCCGAAGCTAAGGAGTGAGAATAGTTATACATTTTGAGTTATTACCTTCTGATTGTAGATGCACGAGAGAAGTAATCTACAAAATATTTATGATGTGTATAGTATCTTACTATCACAAATTATTTTTTAATATTTTATTGTGCATGTCTTTTTAAAGTGTCGACTCAACGCCGTAAACTAAGAAAATAAAATTACCTGATTTAGAAATTCCTGACTCATTATTTATCTTTTCGTAAGTGAATAATAACACATCAAATTGTCAACTTTAGTATTATATATTAAATATAAAAATTATATGAAAATTATAATATTTATTACATATATACCATAATATTGTAGTATAAATTATAATTTTTATATAATTTTTATAATTAATATGTAATATTAAATATCTGAATTTCAAATATATAAAAAAGACAGAATTTAGTGACGTGCATGTAATTGTTTTTTCTAATTTATATAAACATATTGTTTGACTAACATAATTTTTTTAGGGGAAGGCTTGAATAGAAAGCATTATTATGATTGATCAAAGTGAGATTCAGCAAATCACAGTGAATAGTGCAGCCCTTTTTTATAAAAATATGTTGTTTTGTTTTCTTATTTTATTTTTACTACTTTCTAACATTATTTTTAATTTAATTATAAAAAATACTTCAAGCAACGATATTTATTATAAATGAATTGAACTTAAAAACTCAAATTTTGATTCAATTTGGTTTCCAACTTGAGTGGATCGGCTAACTATAACTTGATTCGAGATATCATAGATTTTAATTTGGGTTATCCGACCCACTGATAGGCTTACAAAAATTAATATTTAATTAAAAATAAATTGAAATTTATTTTTATTTTTTTAATTTGAAATTAACTATATTCTTTTAGCTCAAAATTAGCTTACTCAAAATTAATTTATTTAAAAAATTTTAATTTAATTTATATTCAACTTAATGTAAACATAAACATATATATTTAAAATATTCTTAAATATATTTGAGAATATATATGTAAGTATTATAACAATTTACATAAAATAGATGAAATAAAAATAAAATTATTATGATTTGAACTTGGGATATAAACACTCTCATTTTTTTTTTCAATATCATGATATTTAATTAAATTAATTTAAAATGAAATAAAATATTTAGATAATAATGTTGAGTTAAAGCAAATACGCTCTACACTTTCATCTTTTTAGGGCTGATAATAAGTTGAGTTTGAGCAAATTTATCTCAACTCAAATTTAAAGATTTCAAATTTAAATTAAATTTAATTTGTGTTAATTAATATTTAATCAATTTTGAGTTAAATCAAGCTAAATTTTTAATCTTATTTTTTAATTTAAAAATTTATATTTTATATAATATATATATTATTTTTTAATTAAATTTATATCTATTATATATTTGTTTATACATAGATTTTTAAATATATATTTTAAATTTTTTCAATATATATTTTATATAATATATTTAAGTATATATAATATTTTAATATATATTTTAAATCTTGCATATATATAATTATTGTAAGTTAATTTAAATTTTTTTTTTTGGGGCAAACTGATTTCGATCTATAAAAAAATTGGATTGAGTTAAAGTGGAATAAAATATTGCATTTTTGCTCATCCTCATCCTTTTCACCTTCATTAAAAAATATTTGAAAACCCTAGTTTTTAACGCCGACAAGCAGATGGAATTTAAAGACGGCCGGTGTCGTACAGTCTTTTGTTGAATGAGGTTTTAATTGTAGCAATCCATTATAGCCTGCAGGCCGAGAACGGTGAGGAGTAAAAGAGGAGGAGAAGAGCAGAATCGAAAAAGAAAAAAAAGAGGAGAAGCAGGGGGAGCGAAGGGTTTCGAGCCAGGGGAACACGCTTCCATAAAGAGGTGCTTCTCTTTGTGATACTCATTACTTCTGATTCATCATCTACTACGCTCTTTTCTCTTTATTAATCGCCTTTTTTTGGCTTTCTTCTACTGTTGATCCCATGACGATTTCCTTTTTGGTTTTGGTCTGGGTTTCTGGTTCTATGGATTAATCATGGAAGTTCATTTGGGAACGGGCCGTTGGGTATATGAATAGATGATAATACATGTAGGATTCTAAGGTTCCCTTCTCGATTTATTCTCTCTTTAATAATTTCCTGTTTGTTTTAGTATGTTTTTCAAGTTTAGGCTTAGTTGAAGCGATTTTGGTAGTGGGTTGATTTTCTTTACGATTTTATTTGATTCTGAAGTGGAGTTTGGTAGTTGGTTGATTTTTCTCTGATTTGGCTAGAGGGCTTGCCCTATTTACTCTCGTGATAAAGGTTGCATTGTTTGCAGGGCTTTAGTGGTTGGCAGAGAAGTTCAGCATCTTCATTTTGCGTCTACTCGAGTTTTGTGGCTATGATCATCGAAGATTATTTAGGCGCGGGGCTAGAGCTTTCATTTTCTCTGTCCTTGTTATAGAGTTTTTTTGTCAAATCAGCTTGATATTAGTTAATATTTCCCACTTTTATAAGATAGCTGGTGCATGAGGTGTGTGTTAGACTGGTGGCTGAAGGAGCACGAGTTTGAGTTTTAAAGTAGGTGAAACATTGGGAGGGATGTGTGTGTGTGTGTGTGTGTGTTAGACTGGTGGCTGAAGGAGCACGAGTTTGAGTTTTAAAGTAGGTGAAACATTGGGAGGGGTGTGTGTGTGGCTGAAGGAGCACGAGTTTGAGTTTTAAAGTAGGTGAAACACTGGGAGGGGTGTGTGTGTGCGGCCGCGAGCGCGTGCGGGTGCACGTGTGTGTGCGTGTGTGATGACTAATGATATTGTATACAACTACTAAATAAATAATAATAAAATACTTACTAAATATTAATAGTATCAAGTAAAAGCTAGGAAACAAAAAAAAACAAGCCTTTACATTAATTTGCATGCCCAAAAACAAGGCTTATCCTTACAAAATTCAAAAGAAAAGAAAGTGCAGACTAGATGTTTGCAACATAAACTAGATATCACCATTCTTAACTTAGGACAACTAGATTAATCAACTTGTGTCATTCGTGCTCTCTTTCCCTTTTCCCCGTGCATCATCAGGTGCTTTACTTGCCAAATAATAATTCATGGGAATAGCCCTAACTAATAGGCTAAATAAAAGCATTAATTCATCATCAAATAATAATTTTATTAATTAAATTTTTATATAATAGTATGATTCAAGCGCAACAACTTTGATTGATTACACACAAAGGATTCACTAAATCACAAGTGACAATCAACAATAAATGCAAAAATAAATATATTTGTTATTGTTTCTTTTTACTGGCCCTTTATTTCTCAACTAATCACCTCAACTGCCTTTTCTTTTAATTGGGGATAGCCCTTCGTAAATTATCTACTAGACGCCAAAGCGCCAAGCATCAAAGTACCAACAATTATCAATAGGTTGATCAAATCACCTGGAGGACAAGTCTCAATTAACGAGGTAGCTGGAACCCACCGCTAGATGCTTTTGCATCAATATCAATCAAGCTTGAGCTGAGGCAAGCGTGAGTGTCTATAGAGAAATATTATTGTTATCATTATCGCATGTAAATTATTCATAACGTTTCAATTATTTTTATCTTTCTAATCATTTAGTTACAAGTAGCCACACAAGCTTAGCTCTTCTCTTCCATAACCTGATCACATACATTTCTCATCATAAGCTTACTGTGTTTTTGTTCTTCCTGCGTTCTTGATAGATACATATATACACATCAAGAAAGTGTAAAGTATACAAGAAATCTCAACATTGTAGGTTGTAGAAATTAACAAATACATTGATCCAACACAAGGAATCATACATTTAGGCTTTGTTTGGCTAGAGGAAAAAAAGATAGTTTAAAAAATTTTTGTGAAAATTTTTAGAAAAATGTGTATGATATGAAATAAAATGAGTTAGTTATATTAAACATTGTGTTGGATATGAAATAAAGTGATTGTTTAATATTGAAATTTGTGTATGATGAGATATGAAATAATTTTTAATTTTTTTTTAGAAATAAATTTAAGATTTTGGTCATGGCTTAAATAAGCTATTTTTTTAGCCAGTTGTCAAACAGGGCCTTAAACTTCATATATCTCGATCAGCAAGTAAAATAACGATACTTTTAGAGTTTACATACAATAAAATAATAATAAGCCAACAAATCAAGAACAGTAAGCTTTTAGTTATTAAGATTTTTTGGACAGATTACTATTAGATTTTAATCATTGAACATATATATATATATATATATTGATTTACAAATCAGTTCTCTGATATCAAATGGATAGTTAAACCGCAAAATTGTGTGTTCAGTGGGGTTTATTTAGCTAAACTAAGTCCTTATCCTAGCATAGGTGTTATCGCTGTCATCTGGGACAGATTTCTTGTCAAGTTTTAGACAATTAAAATATAAAGGGAGAGACCTAAGTTGTAGAATAAGTCGTCTAATGGCGTGCAAAGTTTCTAGTTGATTCAAATTTGTTTGATAGAGCTAACTCTCTTTTAGATATGGACTGGAATTTTCAATAAAACTTGTAGCTTAATATCATAACATCTAAACATGGGTTTTTATTGGGAATTTCGAAGGAAGTTTGATCTTAAAATCTGTAGTAGAATAGATAACCAATTTTCCAAGTAAGCTTTGTAAGATTTAGAGAACAGTAGATATTCTTTAACAACTTCACAAGTTTATACGAATCTATCATACGCATGGCAGCAACATTTAACTCCAGCTAATGAAAAACAAAAAAAAAACTTGAACTAATCATAGTAGAACGCATATAATACAAACAATATAAATTAGCATATTTATTAAGAAAAGAAATTCAATCAAGATATTAATTAACAAATTGTACTTCACAACGCTTCACATATGCTCACAAAATCAACACTATACATAATCTTTATTCTTGTATTGCTAAGGAGATAATCAGGAAGAAAAAAGAAAAAATCATCAAGAAAACAAGCATCACAACAATTTTCATATTCAAACTAGGCTCAAATCATTTGAAATAAATTTTAACTCAAAATACTTATTTATTATCTTAAATTAATTTGTAGCTTTCTAGCTAGAGCTCCCCTACCTTTTCTAGCCATGGGTGATGTATTCCTCAACTTTCTATCTAAATATTGAGCTCAAAGATGAGGAGGAAGAGATATTACTACAAGACCTCTCTCTCTCTTCCCAGCTTCATCAACCCCTTCTCTAGACTTCACTGAGAGAGAGAGAGAGAGAGTGAGAGAGAGATTGTAACATCCCGTGATCCAAATATGGGGGTACTGCTCGCTTTTGGCTTTTGGGAACTACGTGATTTGATCACTTCTTAGAAGGTCACCTATCCCAATACTACTTCAGCCCAAGTACATTTAACTATGAAGTTTTCCATCATTAATCTCACATTTTTTCCTCAAAAGACACCTCTAACATTTGAGATCACGTTATCTACTTATACAACTCAGGATTTTCCCTCTTTCGATATAGGACGATTCATTCCTATGCCCCCTCACTACTATTTATCGGCCTAGAAGACTGGCTGGAGTTACACTTTACCTCAGTGATTCCTTTCTTTTAGGATATTACCTGGCGATTACTCCCGGCCCTCTTCGGCCACGGGTGTCACAGTATGCATATAAATAAACATGTATGCAATGCATATAAACACTTACTTTGATTGAAAAACATGTTTGTTTAATATTCCTAGCATGTCAACAAATGGGAGAAATTACTTAGGAATCCATGCCTGATTTGTTGGTGGAGAGTCAAGAGATGCTCCACGTAATGGTTTACTTTAGTCTCTTAAGTACCCAGATTACCGCTTGGTATTACATTTGGCACGAAGTTATATCCAAATCTGAGTTTATGCTGAAACTCAGCAAGATTTAAGGCTTTGTCATGGCTTAAAATAGAGGGAAAATATCCTTATGGGCAATTGATTTATTTCTTTTTTTTTCTGATTCAAGCCTCAAAATTAATCCCAATTTAGGCCTAACCTAGTATTTCCACTTGCCGAGCAAGAAGCATTGAATGAACAGTGTGATCTAAGTTTCTGGGTTTGATTTGTACTGGTAAATGTTGATGCTGGGCCATTGAAGCTCGTAAAGTGTTCCTTTTCTATCTGCAGAAACCCTTGCTTTTTCTCCTTCAAAAAAAGAAACCCTTGCTCTTTTCTGATCTGCAGAATCCCCAAAAGTTGGTTTTAGTAAATAGGGAAACTTTTAGACATTTTTATTGCCAGTGTTACACCTGTTGAAACTGAATTTCAATATATGGGGCAATCCTGTAATGGAGATGCGGTGATCCATCCATATGACACTATGAATCGGGCATTTATTAAAATCATTTTTGTTATTTATATCTTCATTTTTTTATTTTAAAGTTTGCTTATGATAGTCTTATAGAACTTTTCTATTTCGAGGCATATAAAGCTCACTACTTCAGCTATGTTATCTTTTATGCTTCTTTTTTTCTTTTTGCTGTGTTGCAATCGTCTAATGAGCAATTCCATTAAAAAGCTCTGCATAGCACGGAATACTCTTTCTGAGGTTTGGAAGGGCTTTAGAAATACTAAGAATATGAGCGACAAGGATTCTCATCAAGGTTTGAGCCAATCAACATGCAATTATGCGAGTAATTGCCTTCCATGGTGGAATCCAGGTGGACCACACATTGTGCTATATCCCTGTACAAATATCTTATATGCCAATCCAAACCTTAAAGGGTCCAATGCAACCAAACAAGTTGGACAACAGATGATAGAACATGAGTCATCATCATCACAATCAACAGAGCATTCTCGCGAAGTGTCAGCAAAGAATGAAGATGATATCAATGAAAATAGTATCTCAGCACGAGCTGGTTTGGCTCGTGATGGAGTGAATAAGAAAGGTATCATTCTCTGTCCTGCTTTATTTTTTTATTTGATAACATTGTCCTGTTTTTATACCCTCGTTGATTCTCTTTCCTTAAAGTTCCTTGACTTATTCTTGTCAAATGGTTATCCTGATTGAACTAGCTTATGTACTTTGGCTAAAAGTGTTTTCCACTTGTATTCTGTACTGCTACTAAAGATTGGAAACCAGTCATGCTAGTTTATGAATGCAGTTAAATTTAAATCTTTTAAAGTTTAAACTTCTTGAGATACAAACGTAATGAATTTGCATTGATTATTTCCTGATTTAAATTGCTTTGTCTTGTTTGTGTAGTTCTTTTTCGTAGATATGCCATAGCTTGCTTGAGTTGGCTTATTTTTCCATCTTCCAAATTTGATCTGCAATGTGTGATGGCATGTTTTATTTTAAGATCTTTTTTACGCTTACTGTTGCTATTTATGTAATGGAATACATAAAATTCTGTTGAAAACTTTTTGATATATTTTAGGGTAAATATCATCCAGATCTATCAGATTTGACGGTAATATCAAATAGGTCCACAATTTCAAAAAAATTTTAATCAGGTCCCTAAGGTTGACATTAATATTTCAATCACGCACTTTTTGTTTAATTTGATTTTTTTATCTTTTAAATAAAATTTATATTTAAATGTAAAACGATAAAAATACCCTCCCCTCCCACCTCCTATCCTAGGTTGGCGCCATGATGGGCCACGACAGTGCAAGGTCGCTACATGCCATCATGCTTTAGTGCTGTGTGCACGGTCTTGTCGTTGGTTTTACGCACGCGCATAGGTCGCCGCACTTGTCATCCCTTTGTGCGCAGGTCGGTCTCGTGTGCGGTCGTGGGAGTGTGTAGAGTCAACGCACGATATTCGCACACGCTCTTGTGATGGCTCTGAGTAGCGGCGCACATGGAAGCCATTGAGTCTGCCTGAGATAAGAGTCAAGAGAGGAAGGTATTTTTTTGCTATTTTACATTTAAAAATTTATTTAAATATAACTTTTTTTAAAAATGAAAAAATATCAAATAAAGCAAAAATGAACTACTAAAAAATATTAATGTCAATGCTAGAGACTTTCTTAAAAGGTTTTTGAAATTGTGGACTTGATATTATCCCAAATCTCATGGACATTGATGCCGGACAAAAAAAATACAAATGATATTTTATATTTTTATTCAGCAAAATTAATTAGTAAATTATTTTTAATTAAGTGCAGAATATTTTCTAAATAAATTATATGATAAATAAGATTCTTAAATTTCGTAAATTAAAAATATTTTAAAATTAAAATTAAACTGGATCGTCTGATATATAAGAATTTATTAAATTAGTTTAGGGTGTCAATTTAAATTCAATAAATAAAATCTGAGATTCAAGAATTTAGGACAGATGTCTCACACTTAAATCCAATAGTAATTGTCACTCAAATAAATATCAGGTCACGTAATTAGAGCTAAGAGAATAATTTTATATTGAAACCAAATAATCAAATTAATTTGATTTGGAAAAGAAATTATATCTTAACCAAAGAAATTCAAGTAGTAGCGACGCAGGTGAGGCAGACGGTTTGTGTCAGCGTGCTCGAGTGACACGTTTTTCGGGCAAACTAGAGAGCCGAGCGGCGAAGAAATGACAAGTCGCCTCGCGCTGGTCGGCGAGGCAGTGTGTCAGAGGCAGGTAACGAGTGACACGTTTTTCAGGCAAAGTAGAGAGCCGAGCGGCGAAAAAATGACAAGCCGCCTCGCGCTGGTCGGCGAGGCAGTGTGTCAGAGGCAGGTAACGAGGAGGCAGCGGGCTTCGGAGGCAGCGGGCTTCGGAGGCAGCGAGCTTCGGAGGCGGGAGAGTGCGCAAAGTGATGAAGGCGCTCGTAGATGATCCAGAGAGAGAAAAAGAGCAACGAATAAAGGAGATTTTTTTTTGAAAAATGGATAACTAGGCTAATTTGAAGATTCTCACCAAAGGCTAACCCTACTCTTTCTTTCACCGGAATATCAACTACTTAATCTGGATCTAGGCTTTGAGAAACTCAAACATAATTTCATTCATTAAATGCTACCTCTATTACAATTCAAGGCGATCTCTTTATATAGAGAGATCTTATGAAAAAATTTGAATATACAATATTATATGCGGGAAATAAAATACCAAATAAATAAAAGTAAATATAGAACTAATTCTATTACAATAAAATAAAATCAGCTTCAAATATGACGAGTTTCAAATTTCTCAAATATGCTCTAAATCAAATCAAATCAAATCAAAATAAAATCAAATCAAATCTAAATAAAGTTAATATGAAAATCTCCAATAACTCTAATTAATTTGAATTTGAATTTTGATTTAATACATGACATTATCCTAGCCATCCAATTCAATGTTGATCCATGTCCCCACCAATTCTCCCAAGGTGGGAGGGACTCGACCCTATCGAGTATGAGTCATGCGACTCATGTGTCTCCGCATAGGTCAGATCAGTTATAATCTCTGAGTCTCCTGAAAAGGTAAAAAATGAGCCAAATATCACTGATAATCGAATTCATTTAAAATTACTTACTCAACAAGTTTATTCAATTAGTTCTAAATAAATATTGAGGTGGATTTTGGCTGTGGACTCTTGTGGGTAAAGTTACACTCAAAGGAACAAAAGGCTAAGCCTAACTAGGTATTATTGTTGGGTTCTGATAACCAATAGATCTGAAATATTGAAAGTCTCAACTATTCCCATGATCTAATGATGATATTCAAATTTATTTTTTGACCCTAATTTAATAAAATTTTTAAAATAACTTAAATTAGAAATTTAGTTATTTTAAATCATCACGATAAAATATTTAAAAAAATTTTCTATGCTTAATTATAATAATTCACTATTAACTTTACTGATTTTATTTATTTTATGATATATAAGTAAATGGTCTGGCACATGCAACGAGCTAAAACGAAATGTAAATGCAAATATTGATTAGACTCAAATATTGGATATTAAAAAAAATTAAATATATGTAGGCTCAACTTATGTCCCTACTAGTGCTTACTAGATAATTAATTTTAATTATAGGCATGTAAACAATAAATTAGGATCAGAAGAGACGTGGTTCTTAATAGGTGCTATAAAGTCTTTCAGAAATATCTGACAAATCATACACTACATCAATTAGATGTGCACGTGCTCAACCACCTAGTCTCATGCGCCCTCTACCTATATAGGTCTATAGCAGTCGAGCTTTTACTAAATCGAGGATATGTATAAGTATGCTTAACTAAATTGAATTTATTGACTTCACAACGATTGTGACATGTAATCATCTCAAAATAATCAATAGTATTATCAATACAATGAGATGATTTAGTAGTCTCTGTCGAATCTATGATTTGCTTTTCTTTATGACTCAGCTTTATGACCATTTTCTTAACTTGACTTTCAATTTCTATTCTATAATTATCTTCTTCGTATATCTCATTCTTATACTTTTCGTACTCCTCGGCTAAGCTAAGATCTATTATATAAATAGATATAGGTAAGAAATCGAGTTTCAATGCTTTAGGAAAAATGAAGGTCTCTGTAGAGAACTCATTCACTACTTCTTTCGCAAGAAAACTAGATGCATCACCTATAATCTCAATAGATTTAACAATGGGAGTAAGAATTAGAGTAAAGGGTATTGGTTTAGAGTCATGTTATTTAGGAACTATAGAGTTAATTTTATGGGATGAAAAAGAATATCTCTTACATAAGTAAGTTTTGATTTCATCTTATGTCTCAAACGGCTTAAATTTACCTCAAAAATATTGATTTTTTAAGTTTCTGATGTAATATTTTGCTTCACCACGAAGTATTAATTTCGCATACTTAACCCTCTCTAACTCGTTCCAGCCGCAATAAACAAAATAACGTTCCAAATTATTTTCCCGCTCTTTATATGATAAGTAATCTGACTCACTAAAAAATAATAATTAATTGTAACTTCTTCTATAAATGATGGTTTATTAGGCGTGAATATGTGGTCGAACTTAGCTGTAAGGTCGGATAATATAGTTTTGATTTTCGTGCCCATACTTGTACAAGATCAAAATATAATGAGATGAAAAATATAATGTGAAATATATAAAAATAAATGCTCAAATAAAATACTCTAACCTAAACTATGCTCTGATACCAAGTTAATGCAGGATGAAAAAAATACAAATGCATTTTATATTTATATTTAGCAAAATTGATTAGTAAATTATTTTTAATTAAGCGCAAAATATTTTTAAAAAAATTTGTATCTTAAATAAGATTTTTAAATCCCGCAAATTAAAAATATTTTAAAATTAAAATTAAACTGCATCGTTTGATAAATAAGAACTTATCAAATTAGATTAGGGTGTTAATTTAAATTCAATAAATTAGATCCAAAATTCAAGAATTTAGGATAAATGTCTCACACTTAAATCTAACAGTAATTATCACTCAAATAACTGTCGGGTTGCGCAATTAGAGCCAAATGAATAATTTAAGATAAGAAAATAATTTTATATTGAAATCAAACAATCATATTAATTTGATTCAGAAAAGATATTATACCTTAGTCAAAGAAATTTAAGTAGTAGCGATGCAGGTGAGGCAAGCGGTTTGGGTCAGCATGCTCGAGTGACACGTTTTTTGGGCGAAGTAGAGAATATTAACGGAAAACTGATCTTATGTGGTTGACAGTTGCAACTGTATTCGTAAGGTGGCGAAGGATGTGCTAGGAGAATCCAAAAGAATGATTCCAAATAATAAAGATGATGTACAAGAAAAAATTAAGGAAAAGAATGTTTGTTATAAAGATTGGTTTAAAAACAAAAATAAGGATAAGTGAGAAATATAAAGTGGCTCGGTGAGAATTTAAGAAAGCAGTAGGCAATGCAAAGAATGTGACTCTTGAGGATTTATATAAAAAGTTAGACACTAAAGAAGAAAGACAATTATATAGGATGGCCAAGACAAGAGATAGAAAAGCTGAAGATTTAATTCAAATAAAATATATTAAAGATGAAGATCAAAAAGTACTTTTCATGGAAGAAGATATCAAAGATAGATGAATGAGTTACTTTCAATAGCTTTTCAATGAAGATTATGAAAATTCAATTGATTTTACGGAACTCAGTACCCCAAAAGAAAGTAAAAATTACTCTTATATTCGACGTATTAGTAAAGTTGAAGTCTGAAAAACTTTAAAGAAAACGAAACATAAAAAAACAGTAGATCAGATAATATCTCAATAGATGTTGAAGGAGTTTTTTGACTCACTAGATTGTTTAATATAATTTTGAAGACTAAAAGAATGCCAAATAAATGAAGAAAGAGTATACTGGTACCTATTAATAAGAATAAAGGCCATGTGCAAAATTGTACCAATTATAGATAAATTAAATTAATGAATCATACTTTAAAATTTTGGGAGAAGGTGATTGAACATAGATTATGCCATAATACTAAGGTATCAGAGAATCAACTTGATTTTATGTCAGGTAGATCTACTATAGAAGCCATTTATTTATTAAGAAGTTTAATGGAGAAATTTAATGAGAGATAGGAAAACCTACATTTGGTTTTTATTGATTTGAAAAAAAGCTTACGGTAATGTTTTAAGAGAAATACTTTGGAGAGTTTTAGAAAAGGAAGAGATTTGTACTGTTTATATTCAAGGTATTAAAGACATGTATAAAAGAGCTGTTACCTGTGTTCGGACATAATGAGGTTTGACTAAGGATTTTCCTATTACAGTTGGATTACACCAAGGCTTGATTTTAAGTCCGTATTTTTTGCTTTGATTATGGAAGTTATTACTGGACATATCCAAGATGAGGTGCCTTTGTGTATGCTCTTCGCAGATGATATTATTCTTGTTGAGAAAACTAAAGAGGGAGCTAGAGCGAAACTCGAGCTTTAGAGGAATGTTCTAGAATTTAAAGGTTTTCATCCCAGTAAATCAAAAACTGAATATATGGAGAGTGCACATTTAGTCAAGAAAGAAATACTTATATTGGAGATATGACAAGTAGTGATCAAATTGTCAGAAAGAGTGAGCGCTTTAGATACCTTGGATCAATCATACAAAATGATGGTGAAATAGATAATGATGTTATTAGCAGGATTCAAGCAGGATGAGTAAAATGGAGAAATGCTTCTGGTCTGTTGTGCGATAGAAAAATCTCATCCAGAATCAAGGATAAATTTTATAAAACTGTAGTAAGACCAGCGATGATATATAGTGCTGAATGCTGACCTGTAAAGAGAAAATATACAAATAAAATAAATATTGCAAAAATAAGGATGCTAAAGTGGATGTGTGGATATACACGAAAGGATAGAATGAGAAATGAGTATATTCGAAAGAAAGTTGTGTTGCACCAATTGAGGATGAACTTCGAGAAAATCGGCTTAGATGGTTTGGACATATAAATCGTAGGCCGATTGAAGCTCCGGTTAGAAAAATTGAGTTAAATAAGAATTTGATAATTGATAGAGCGCAATGGAAACAAAGGATTTATGTAGTCGACCCCACCTAATGGGATTAAGGCTTGGTTGTTGTTGTTGTTGTAGTTAAATATTGTGAGAACTTGTAATCCTGTTGCCCTTTTTTTGGTTTATTGAAACCTGAATTGAGCCCCAATTTGCATTGACAATTTTTCAATTACCTTTGATCCTATTTATTTAAAATTTTTGACAAAATTAGTTTTGCGGGTCTAGTTAATTTCTTGCTCATGACAAAATTTAATTCTAAAATTTTTACAATAACTTGTGATTAATTTGCTATACAATTTTGTTGATCTCTGAGGCTACATGTTCATCATCGGTCCTACATCATTTTCTCCTTTAAACCTCAAACATTGCTTTAAACCTCCAACTATGAATAGATATTTATGTTTTTCTCCCATGGTTAACTTAAGTAATGGCATCAGAAGATCTGATTATCTCTTCAAATTAATAAGAACTGCCATTCATACACCAAATCAAACCTAGCTTGATTTCAGTATTAGCATTGGTGGAGTTTGTTGTGCCAGTGATGATGCGACAAGAGGTAGCAGCATAACGACGGGTGGTGGTGGCTGTGGTGATTATGCAGCAGTGCTGTGGCGTGGGGCACACCCGTACACACGTGTGTAGCTGGGGGCTTTTTTCTCATGCTGACATTGTCTAGACACAGGAAGATGATAGGAGAAGCGGCATTGGAAATGAGTGATGCAGCTAAGATGGTGCTTGCAATGGGTGAGGTGCTACAACAGTGTTAGCGACAACCAAGACAGCTGCGATCGTCGTCAACATTAGTGGATATAGTGGCCGGCATCAAATACTTTCTCCTATTCTTTTAATAACTGGCGAGATTTGAATCATGCATATCATGAGTGAGATAAACCCTACCAAAGTTTAATGGCCACCTAACAGTGTTATCTTGGGATAACAAAATGTAATTGTACATGTAAAGTTGGGGTTTTAAATATAAGTAGTCATTCTGGTAGATTAAATGAGTAAAAGTGCCTTCTTTGGGTGTCATATTTAATTCCCCCTATTTTTGTCATTTTGGCCAGGTAATTCTCGTTTCTGTGGTTTGAACTTGTGGAAATGAAAATAGAAGCCTGTATAGATGCAATTGCGGGATTCTACTGGCTCTTGTTAAGACCTTTTTTGCATCCAATATCCTGTCACATTATAGAAAAGATTGTCCGTCCCCTGTTCAGCATAACAAGGAAGTGATTGCTGGATTGTTCAGTGTCTGATGATGTGAAGATGCTTCAGATTTTTTTAAGGCCCTTAAAGATATAAAGCAAAATCATTAGCGATTTTCAAATTTTTCTTTTCTTAATTGTGCCCAGGATATTGATGATTAGTGCAATATCTCTGTCTTCAAACCTCAATTCTTTATTATTTCTATTTTTTGGTGCTCACAGTTACATTTTATCACTTAATTTTCTTTCAATTCAGGTGATGAACATTTGCACGAAAAGCTTGCAGAGGGGCAAACAAAACCTGTTTTGTCTACAGGGAACTTCGGAGTTATATTTGCACCTCCAAAGTTTGCATGTAGCCAGTCTCTTGTAAGTATCTATATCTATCTCTCTCTATATATATATTATAAAATTCTAATTTTTAAGACAGTATGCAGCTTGTTTCTCCCTCACTTTCTACAATATTTTGGTCCCTATATTTTCTTTAAAGTCGTGATTTTGTTCCATTGGCAATTTCTGCTAAATGAGAGCAATTTTACTCCTTAAACAGAATCTTACTGTGGCTTTTGACTAAAATAAGTTTTGTTTTCATTGATATCTAGCAGTAACGTAAAATAGCCTTGAAAACATTGTAGGGGTGATTTTAATCTTTTTCTATTCAACTAGCAAGTCATAATTTTTTAATTTTGACTTAGAGAAAATGTAGGGATCAAAGTGGTGAATCGAAAAAGATGGATCAAATTGCAGATAGTCTCGACATGTAGGGACTATATTTTTCCTCTTATTAACATTTTTGATTAGCACTGCTCACAAATCAAACTTCGGGTAAAATATCTGTTCATTTATTTATTTATTTTTTGACTTTCATTGCAGAATTATATTCCCTATGCTTATTCTGATTCACAATATGCGGCAGTCATGGCTGCTTATGCTTCTCATCCTGCTGTGAGTTCTATTTCCATGTTACCAAAGTGCACCTTGGTGTTATTTTGGATTTAGTTTCATTGTGATCCCTGATTTATCTAAACTAAACTTTGTCTGTTTGATCTCACTTGTCAGACTGGTAAAGCTTGACCTCAGTTCAACTTAACTACAAAAAGGATAGATGAAAAGTTGAATGTCTTTGATTGTAAAAAAAGGGTAAATTGCTTTTGGGCCATTGTGGTAGGTGGGTACTTGCAAACGGGTCTCAACTTTTTAAATTAACCTAGGTCCCCGAGATGCAGTTTGGCATTTCTATTAGGTCCCTGAGCTTGGCTTTTGCCTTTTTGATGGGTTCTTTTAAAAGAAAATTGTTAATTTTAATAGAAAAATAATTTTATTTTGTTTAAGGTTAAAATTGCCCTCACTGCTGTGCTGGTTGGGAGTTTGCTATGGGTGCCTGGACGCGCGCAACCATCTATTTGGGACACTTGCGCAAAATTGGTTGTCCGCGTGCAGCTGGCCATGCATAAAACTGGTTGTTCTGGGTCACCACTTACAATGCTGCCATCCGTGCAAGAGGTCGCCAATGCTCAGACTGTTGCTCATGTAGATAGTTGGGATGGCATCTTTGCGCAGATGACTATGAGCAGCTGTATGGATGACCGCCCTTACGTGCATGAGCAACTGTTTGCTCGTTGGCAGCGATTCATTAGACTATGTCGTGCTTAGTTGTTTGCGTGCAAGGTTTTGTCTGTGTGGCTGTGGACCGTCGTCCGCTTGTTAGTGGTCATTCTGCAACCCCGTGTAGCAGTCAACTCGTTAGCGGCTCACAGTTGTGTGTAGCAATTTGCCCGCGAGTACATCGGCGGCCTTCGCACAACTGCACACAACCGGCAATACAATGAAGAGAGAAGTGAGGGAAATGATAGTGAAAAAATATTTGGTTGGTATATAGGGGTAAAATTATAAAATTTTTTATTAGGTAAATTGCATTTGGGCCCCGAGGTCAGCAAGGCATTGCAAACTAGTTTTAACTTGTTAGAAAACCTCGATTTCAGTCCTTGAGGTTGTAAAAGTGCTGTCGTTTAGTCTCAACTAAAACATAATTGTTAAGTTTTATCATTATATTGTAAAATTATTCTTAATCATCATTTTTTAGCTTTTCAGTTTTCAGAATATAATTTTGAAATATTAATATTTATATTTTAAAGTTTTAAATTCTTATAATAGGAAAAGCTGAAGATATGAGAAATTAAAATTTAGATTTTTGTTAAATTATTTAAAAATTATGAGGATAGAGGAATATAATGGTCCTTTAAAATATGTAAATAATTCAAAGTAGTTAAAAAAATAAATTTTATGTTTTCTATCAAAAAAGATGGGATTTGAAAGAGAGACCAAAGCTTCAACGGTTTCATTACCTAGATCAAATTTAAGATTTTTAAAATTTGGGACCAATTTGTGATGCCCTCTCAACCTCAGAGGGCCCAAATGCAATTTACCCTTTATTTTTAATGGTTCTATTAACTTAAGACCTAACAGCTACCCAACATTCAACCTCAAGGATCTAATTTAGAAAATTTAAAATATTGAGATCAATTTTCATATATCCCTCTACCAGCATCCCAGATATATAGTTTACCCCGAAAAAAATGAAATGAAGAACATTTTGGACTTTTCTGAGAATCAAGCTTCTTGAGTATTGGCGTATGCTTGAAATCTACTTTAGCTATCGTTGGTTGCTTTGCAGTTGTATTACTCAATAATGCTGTTGTTGCATTCTCTTAGCATGCTCAATGCTCTTGACCTCTATAAGCCTTGTATATTTTTACCATTAAGGCCTTGTTTGTTTAGCTAGTTTAAAATTAACTTAATTAAATTTAACTTGACATGTCAGTGTATAAAATTTAATATTAAAAATTAACTATAATTCAAAATAAAAAAGTTAACTTTATTTCTCATCCTACACATATACAAAAATAATAATTATTTTATATCACATCCCAACATAACAATTAATTTTATTTCACATCATTCACAATTTTCAATAAAAAATATCTTCATCCAAATTTATCTTGTTAAAATTAAACATTGCAAACACAGACCTTAATGGATTTAACTTTTGTTATTCACATGAAAAGTCATAAAGAACGACAAAGCCTTAATCCTATACTAGTCGTTGCAGTCAATTATAAGAAGTGACAAATTTTATGCTGGTTGTTTGACTTGGAAAAAAAAAAAACTCGACTTAGGTGAAATTTGAACAGTTCTCTCCATCATATTCTAATTGTTGTTTCGTTTGCTATCTATCCATGTGATCAGATTCATCCTCAAATGGTGTGCATGCCACCTGGTTCTCGCGTTGCTTTACCTCCGGACCCTGCTGGAGAAGAACCCGTATATGTTAATGCGAAGCAATACCATGCAATACTTCGAAGGAGACAACATCGTGCAAAATTAGAGTCTCAAAACAAAATTTCTAAAAGTCGAAAGGTACCTACTTTCTCATAAAAATGGATACTTTGATAGGATTCAACTTGAATCTTCTTTGAAAGGGTATGAAAACTTGGTTTTTTGGTTTCAAACCAGCATATTTTTTGAAGTTAAAATTTCCTTAAAACGTTAAGCATAATGTAATTTATATTAAATTTGTTTTTGGTTTGTTGTAACACCGTTTCATTTGAATAGAAATGGATAAAAGATACATTGCTACAAAGGCCTATTAAAAGTAGGTCTTTTGTACTATTTTAGTTGAAATTGTTTTAACTACCTGTTGTTTATCATAGGTAATTAGTATACTTTATATTTATAAATTAATGTCACATTCTGTCAATATGTTTGAGTGCATCCACTTCTAAGTAAAAAAAAAAACACAAAAAAAAGACAGTATTAGTTGAAGCAACACATTGAGGATTTTAAAATGCTGAAATTGCTGATAACCTTGTCTATGATCCAATCAAAAATGGTTTCTTAGTTTTAAATTTTTTCAACATGGTCTTTTTAAGTGACTTATTAGAGAGGGTAGTGACGACAAAGTTAACTTGAAGAAGCGTCATGAAAATGGAGTTTGAACTCTGGGACCTATAAGAAAGGAGTTAAAAAAAAGACCAACGTGATACCCCAATATAACCTCAAGAATCAGGGAGTAATTTATATCCTAATAAAGTTCCGTTCCTCATCAAATTATAGTTAATATTTTCATTTTTTTGTAGCCATATCTTCATGAGTCTCGGCACCTTCATGCAATGAAGAGGGTAAGAGGTACTGGCGGACGATTCCTGAACACCAAGAATCTGCAGGAAGATGAGATGCATCTCTCAACCACTGCAACCCACCGTCACGTTTCTCTGGTGGGTTCGTTTGACGAAAATACTCTGCATACCAGTAACTGTGGCACTGCCAACTCTTCGGTGACGCCCGCCTGCTCCGAGATCACAAGCGTATCGATTAGCGATCATCTCGGCTTCATCTCCTCCGAACTCCAATCGCACCTGTTCAACAATGGCAACCAGCTCAGAGTTCCAGTCACCAGGTGAAGAAGTGGGAAACCATCTCCTGGGCAATTCATCCTTGGCTTTGGCATTTTTGTCTTCATGAAGCTTACATGTGATAGACTAACCCGGAGGAAATGTACTGATGTAATACTCTGTGTAAAGAGTTAAACGCTTTTAAGTTCCCATATTGTTGATTTGTTATGGGATTTTATGTCTGGCTGAAAACTATATTGGTTATTTTTATTATCCATGCTTGTTCTGTTGTGTTTTTTTTTGTGGCTGAACATTCATATAAATCTTTGCTGTGCCTTCCAAATTCGTCCTCAGGGCTCATTTGTCTTACTAAGTTTCCTCGGTGTAAAACATGTACTTTTGGTTTTGAGGTTCGTAGTATTTTGATTCTTCGATTCGTGGAAGCCGTTTGAATTTTCGATTAGTTCGATTGGTTTAGCACCTCAATTTTAGTTGTTTTTTTTTACCTGTTTTCTGTCTTAATTCATGGGGTCAGAGTAGGGCTGTTATCGGGCTGATTTCGAGCGAGTCGAACTCAACTCGAAATTGAAAATTTTGAGCTGGGATATGATTCGAGCCAGCTCGGCTCGAAATGACTCGATTTCGAGCCGGCTCGAATCATGATTCGAATCAACTCGAAATTGTAAATAAAATATAAAAATATTATATATTTAAGAGGATTTGATCCCTAAATTTTGAGGAAAATAAATCTTAAATCTCCTCTACTCTACCACTAAACTATTAACTAAATTATATAAAATAATAATTTATTTATGTATATATTTATACAATATATTAATATTATTTATGTTATACATATAATTTTGAGCTAAATCGAATCATGTTTCGAGCGAGCTAGGGCCAACTCGAAATTGGCTCTAAATGAATTTCGAGCCAAAATTCTTAGCTCATGATTCGATTCAAAATTTTCGAACTGATTTCGAGTCGATTCAAAAATCAAACGAGTTCCGAGCGAGTTTCGAGTTTCGGATATTTTTAACACCCCTAAGTCAGAGCAAGGGGAGGAGGAAGATTTTTATTACGATTTGTAGGGGTATAATGGTCATTAGATTATATTGAATATAATTATCAGAATGGATGAAAGCTTAGGTACCTGAAGCTGGAATTATTGAAACTGTGAGATTTTACACAGTTGAGGATGAATTTGATTATATTACTAATAATATAAAGAGATAATAATTTATTTTCTTAGGTTTTGTTATTTAAACTAAGGTGATGTTTAATTGAAAAAAATAATATTTGAAAAAATATGTGTACCAGCAAAAATAAATTATTTTAGTACTTTTAAAAATTATTGTAGAATATAAAATAAAATTAATTAATATATTAAGAATTGTTGTCGCTAAAAAGCGTTATTAGCTTTTTATTTAATACTCGGTATATGTGTGTTTATGCGTCGTTTTAATGTTGCATCATAGCTGTATATGTAACAATCAATTTAACGTCGTGTTATATGTTTTCGTAATTCTCGAAGCTGAATTGTTTAAAGTAAAGATTACAAGAAAAATTATGTTATATCATGATTGATTATAACTTACTGAAATTTCAACACATTGCCTTAATTCTTAGTTGATTATAGTACTATCATGGATGTTTAATTGATCATTAAAATATCAAACTCGGGTGAATAATCTATGACTGCTAGCTTACTAATACTCAATAATTAAATCACCTGGAATGCTACATGCAAGGTTTTAAAAATCGGATCGGACCGGCCGGTTCAACCGGTTGAACCGTGAACCGGACAGCCAACCGGTCCGGTTTAATTTTATAATCGAATCTGCTTAAAACTGGCCAGAATCGGTCTAAACTGCTGTTCAACCGGTCAACCGGTGAACCTGTACGGTTGAATCAGTTGAGTTTAAAATTAAAAAAAAAACTTTCTTAGACTCTGAGTCCCTAACTCAGACTCTGTTCTGCGGCCTCTACTCGCGCGACAGTTACGAACTCGCGATTTTCCTTGCCTCGCACTCTCCTCTCCAGCCCCAATCCTTTCGGAATGATTTAGTATTTTAGTAATATAAAATGATGAAATAATTTAGTATTTTAATATTGATAAAGCATACATTTGTTCAGATCTTTTAATGATGTACTAAATATTATACTCAATTTGTGATTTGAGAATATTTTGTTGGGTTATTGTTATTTCGATTTGCTTGAAATTATTTGGGTTATTGACATAAGATATTATTTGTTAAATTCAATTATTAAACATTCATTTTATGTCTAATTATTGTGTTGATGTGTGAATAATATATATATCTTAACTATATTTATATTATATTTTATTAGTTTTTTTAATTTTTACTTCATCCCTGTTCAACCCCGGTTCGACCCCAGTTCGACTATTGAACTTTGAACCTTTCAGTCTACCGGTTCTGAAGCCGGTTCGGTTTTCAAAACCTTGGCTACATGTCTACCTTTTGATATATAATGATGGACGTTATTAAGAATTAATATTTGATAACTGGTTACCCAATTTTGAGGATAACTTTGATGCTAATAAATAGTTATAATCATTTTAGGGAGCTATTGTAGTTTCCCTTTGTTTCTTATCTTGTAATTGTCTTATAAGTGCGAAACCCATATGAGGGATAGTGAAATCTTGTTGTTCTGGCTTGTCCGTCAACCTAAGGGATTTTCTTGCGCTTACATATTATCATATCATATATTCAGACTATATTCTAATTATCAAGATATTATTCTTTAATTTTTCATAAATTTATTATTATTTTTATGGTAAACATTGTGATTATTTAATATTTAAATTGCTTTCTTGTCTTAGGTTGACTCATATCAATGCACAGTTATTTTAGTTCCTAAATTAGTTATCATGTTTATATACTTATGTCGTGTATTAATACTTGAATATTAAAATATTATTATTTTTAGGATTAAAACTTATTAGATAATAATTATGTGAAAATTTTCTTTATATCGAAAATTAAAACTTAAAAGATATTAATTGCATGTAGATTCTCTTTGCATCCACAATATATTATATAGTTTATCCATTGAATTCATAAGCACTATCATATACATAATTCAAAATAAAAAATTAATTTTATTTCACATCCTATATATATATATATATATATTTATATATAAAAAATATAACCACCAATGTGACATCCCTCACATATTTTAATATAATAATTAACTTTATTTCATATTATTCATAATTTTTAATAAAAATATCTGCATTCAAATTTAATTTTAACTTTGTTAAAATTAAATTTTGCAAACAAACAATCCTAAGAGCCAAAAAATCAAAAAAATTAAATATAAGTAAATAAAAGTTAACACAATAAACTTGATGAGCAGTTAAATATTTCTCAACTTAAGTAACATGGGATGAGCAACTTCACTAAG
This sequence comes from Apostasia ramifera, assembly GCA_019297695.1. Lineage (NCBI taxonomy): Eukaryota > Viridiplantae > Streptophyta > Magnoliopsida > Asparagales > Orchidaceae > Apostasia > Apostasia ramifera. Next base: position 268,154 of record JAEMOT010003495.1, read on the forward strand.
AGAACTAGTTGTCAATGGTGGGAGCCGTGCGATCTCCAAATGTAGGATGGTGCCATAGCTCAAAAGAGTTTTGAACTTTATTTTATTTTATGCGGGAATTTGTCATAAAATGTAGCATGCAACTATTAATTAACATAATTTGAAAATTAATATATATATATATATATGTAACATCCTGTAATTTTATTATAGTGGTATTGTTCGCTTTGATTTTAGAAAAACTGCATGACTTGAGCATTTTCTAGGAGATCACCCATCTCAGTGCTACTCCAGTCTAAACACGCTCAACTATGGAGTTTTTCATCATTAGTCTCACGATTTTGCCCCAAAAGACGCCTCTTTCATTTGAGATCACGTTATCTACTTGTACCGCTCAGGATCTCCTTCCCTTTTCGATATGGGATGATTCATTTCTGTGCCCCTGTCACCACTCATTATTTAACCTAGAAGCCTGCCAGGAGCCGCACTTTGCCTCAGTGATTCCTTTCTCTTAGGATATCACCCGACGATCACTCTCTGCCCTCTTCGACCACGAGCGTCACAATATATATAATATTTACTATTTTCTCAAGAGTCTTTAATGTAAAATTAAAAGAACAACCTTTGGGCTCCCCCAATTAAGACCCCAGCAATGGCTTTGAGAGGGCAACCTCAGCACACAGAGGCCCAATTTGTTTTGTGGTCCCGAGAACAATTATCATGTGCATCTACCGACAGCTTCATCAGTACTCCATCACATGCTTTTCATAGATAATCACCACAGACATGGCTGACGTTGATGCATCACAGCCGTCCGTATGTGATACAACATTTTTGTGCGTACGTGTGTGTATATATATACGTACATACACCATGCACGTACCTACTTGTATCACTGCCAACTTATATATATATATATATATATATATATATATATATATATATATATAGAGGTTGTGCTCGTCTTTTTCGTAGATTCATATTTTCCGAATCTTTTACTCGTATTCTTAAGCTTGTTGAATATCTCATGAATAATTATTTTTACATTAATTTAAGTCCAAATATACTTGTATTCATCTCATTATTTTTTTCTCTAATCTATTCCATTATGCTCTTTCAAACTATTCTCTTTTTAAAATTTTTTTCCAGAAGATAATAAGATAAAGATAACAAATTACGTTTATCATGAAAACAGATACTTAAAAAGTCTAGAACTATGTTTTTGATATCATAACAATATAAAAATTAACGATTAAATCGAATCAAATGTACCTATAAATTACATGCTGGTATCTTTTGCTAATTCTTTTGGAATTAATTGACGTCTGATCATCATAAATTATATATATATATTTTGATGAACTGAAGTATTTATTAATCGTGATTTGAGGTTTATTTAATCTAAATTAGATTGATCCAGAATTTTTGAACTTTTTGATAAAGCAATAATTGAGGAAGAAAAATGATTCAATAATTACATAAAGTCATGAAGATAGGGAACAATATCTAGGGCTGCATATGAATTTGATCATTTATAGCCACACATTATACACTTATTCAAGTTATATATGCTAACTTCAATTTTGCTTTGAATAATATATATGTAGTTTTGCATTGGAGGGCCCACAAGAGTTCAATCATTGACTTACTATCTCAGCCAAGGAACATGGAATAGACAGCAGAAGGCAGAAAGATAGATATATATTCACATATGTGATGCATCAATTGGCATTTGCCAAATTATTTAGCACTGAAATTACATACGAGTCCTTGAGTTATGATATCCATTGTATACTGGTCTCAAGAATTTGAATTAAATGGACTTTTGGACCCAATAGTGAAACTAAACCAAAATAAAGAATGCAAGAGCCAGGGTTCAAATTCCAGCTGAAAATGACAGAGTGGTCCTTTTCTCTCTGATTGTTATCTTGATCTGGTCGATATGTGGGGATGGAAGGGATTAATGAAGTTGAAGATCCAGGTAATCAACTGTCGTTTGTTCGAAAATTGTTAACATTTCATAACTCAAATACAAAGATATTATCTGTTTGATTTTAGGAAATTACATAAATTAAGGTGCTTTCAAGGAGGTCACCCATGCTGCCATATCCTAATGCTACGATTCAATTCATTTAATTAATTGCACGGAATTCCCATCCTTAATTAGCCACATGCATGGTTTTGCCCCCAAAAAGCACTTCTAAATGTCACGATCATATATTCTATTTATGATGATTCATAATTGAAGAGGGCAGAAAGTAATCGTCAGGGTGATATTCATCCGAATGAATCAGAATTACTAGGATAAAGAGCAGCTCCTGGCAGACTTCTTGGTGGAGAGCTAGCTATTAGAATGAATCATCTTATATTAGAAAGGGAAGAAAGTTCTTAAGCTGTATAAGTAAATATCATGATCGATCCCAATATGTAGAGACATTTTTTGGGGCGAAATCATAAGACTGGTGATCAAGAATTTTGTAATTTAATACTCTTGAGCTGGAGTAGTACTTAAATAAGTAATCTCTTTGAAAATACTAATACGTATATAGTTCTCTAAAATCAAAGCGAATAATATCTTACATTTAGATCATAAGATGTTAAACTATTATTATTATTATTACTTTAGAACTTCTTATCTATTTTGGATATGAGACAATTTAATTCTCTGTCTCTCTTCCTCTAGCTTAAAATTCTTTCTATAGTAGTCCTTGACTTTCTGTTATCCTAGAAGACAATTAAATTTTATATTTTAATTTCACGTTCTCTTCGAACCAAATCGCTACATGTTGGCTTGATCCTGAGTTATATAAAGTACTGAATATGAGGATTAAGCTATGCAAAGAAAAGGTCAATTCCATACATAATTCAAACTTTTCTTTTAATTTATCTTAGTGGCATTTAAGGTCTGAAAAATTTTTGTATTTAATTTAAAATATGATCATTCTAATACAAGTTTTACTTACAATCAATCCTAAATGTCTGTATTTTGTGATTTTTTAAAAATAAAACTTGTGTTTTGTTGGTCATATTCTGCATAATTGAAGCATTACAACGTGAAATTAATTAAGATGAAGAATGTGGGGCACTGCGTAACTTTATGATGTAGAAAATGAATAGGATGACTGTTTTAAAAAGGAAAAAATGGAGGAAAAATCAAATACGTACATTAAATAGGATTATGTCTTCTTGATTTAAAATTGGCTTAATTTTTTTTTATTTAAAAATTAACTTAAAAAAAAATTAAATATTTATAAGAAACTATTCTTAATGACAATATTAGAGGAGGAAACTATAAAGCTACTGTGAATTCAGAATAAATAATTTGCCTTAATCCTAACCCGTGAGCGGCTCTCCTGTCAAACATCTATATAGGTTGCCTTTTTAGAGCTTCTATTTCTAGTTTGATTTGAGAATTAAATTTTAGAAAAAAAAAATTATTTTATCTTATAAATTTAATGAAAAAAAAATTAATATTAAAAAGTGTATAAAATATAAAATAAAATTAATTCTAATATTTATATTTATGATAGATGTGAAATAAATTTGATTTTTATAGTTGAAATTTGAGTTAGGCGGAAAAAAAAATCCGAACAATACGAGCTCATTAGGTAAATTTCTGAAAACGTAATTAATAAAGAGATTGATTAAGATTCACATCTCGTTGATGGATGCTTCGAGTCTGGATGGATCTTCTTACAATATCAGTTGGATGAAGGATGAATCATTAATATGCAAATATATAGGAGATCAAAAGGTGGAGCCCGATGATCTGACGGTGAACAAATCGTCTGATGTTCAACCTGTACGATAAAAAATTTGCCTTTTTTCTAATATTGATATATGTTTTACAAAAATTTCTTTCAAAATAGATCCTTAGCATTAAGTTTTATATAGTATCTTTCAAAGACCCCTAAATAGAAAGGGGAGATTCTAGCAAGGGTAAGGGAGGGTTAATTAATTGTGATGATCTTGTAATTCCCTCCTGTTGGACTCTCTAAAAATATAGAATTTCTTCTAATGTGACCACAATTTTTCTTGAATTCAGGGTTTTTCGCGCACATAAATAATTTGATGCTCTCTCATTTTTTCTCTCTTTATTATTATTTGCATCAAGTTTTCTCACTTATGTGTTTTGCTTCTCGACTTGGATCTACACAGCTGCAGAATTCCAACAATTGCACAAACAATTATGACACAGAAATAACCCTTTCTTTACATTAAAGTCTACTCATAAATTATATTTGATGTTATAATACCCGTGGTTAATAAGGGTGAGCAAAATATTTGAAACTCAGTTCAAACTCGATTTGATTTTTTTTATTACTCAAAGTTAACTCGCTTGAAAAAATAATTCAACTTGCAACTAATTGACTCGAAATCTATATAATAATATCTATGCAGGCTTTTCAGATGTATATTAATATATTTTATATACATACATAATGTATTTAAATTAAAATAATATATATTATATGAAAAATAAAAATCTAAATAAAAAAATAATATTTTAAATTAATATCGATTCATGAATAGATTTTAAGCGCTGACTTGAATTAATTAATTCAACTCAAAATTGAAATCTTCGAGTTTGAGTTAAGGCAAACTCACTGGAACTCAACTTGTTATAAGCCCTAGTACTGGTCATAAATCATATATCCATAACAAAATTGCTCTTAATTATTACAAAAAATGGTTTATATATATATATATATATGAAAATGGAAAATATTCTTGTAAAATTAACTACTATTCTAAGAAACAGAGAAAGTTACTGCATTCCAAGGACCACTTAGGCTTCTCTACGCATGCTGTTCCAGATCTAGAGAAGCCAACAGCAATAAAGAGAGCAAGTGCTGCAGTCTTAGTCAGTACAAAATTTATGAACTGTCACAAGGACTGAGAGGGAAAGAGAGAGAGGAGTGAACCATGTAGGGTTAGATTACATATTACAGATCTATATATCTACCATGTTAACTGTTGAGATGATGTGAATTCTAACTCTTCTGTATGTTCCATCTACTAGTCATCATGACCTCTCTCTTTCTCTGAGATATAACTTCCATTACTGTTTAAAAAAAAAAAAAAAAAAAA
>JAEMOT010003495.1:273298-324243 GCA_019297695.1 Apostasia ramifera
GATTCATGTAGCCGACCCCACCTAGTGGGATTAAGGCTTGGTTGTTGTTGTTGTTGTTACTGTTTAAAAAAAAAGATATAACTTCCTTTATCTCTTGAATCTTAAATTTTTGTCCTAAATAATTCTTCATAGCAATATATATAATTACATGAGAATACACTCTTAACCAAAGCAAGAGGGAGGGCTTGGAATGAACAGGTTAGTCGAGTGGAGGAGCATTCTTGTTGCCAAGCTTGAGGCACAATTTATGGGGAGATCTAGCTCGGTTTGGGTGAAGTATTTTCATGCCAAATATAGTAGGAGGATGAAGCTATTTGAGATCTAGGTAACCCCTTATATTCTTATTAGGTTCCCCCTCCCCCTGATTGGATTAAGGTGAATTTCAATGACAAAGTCAAGAGTGATGGCACAACTGGAGCAGGAATAGTTATTTGGGATCAAGATGATTTTTTGTTAGAGACAAAAGGCATCATGATTCATACTCAAGCGGTCATAGCGATTGAGAGAACTGCAGCATTGGAGGCACTTAAAGTGACCAAAAATTAATTGGGTTATAAATCTAGTAAGTAGAGTGCAAATCGAGGGCAACTTAACCATAATAATAACAGATATCATTCAAGCCTACAAGTAAGAACTTCTATGGCATTTTTCTTCTTAAATTCATGTTTAATTTTAACTGCTATAGAGATCATAAAGTTACACACATTTATAGATCTGCCAATAGAGCGACCAATTTTATTGTATTTTTTACTTATTTTGAGGATATCACTTGGAGTATGGGAATGTCCTACTCGAGCCAGTTCAATAATATCCTTATAGGTGACAGATTTTTTTTATGCTACTTAATATAGTCGTCTTTTTGACTAGTGGCCTAGGCCAATAGCACTAAACTAAAGCAAGTACAAATGATAAATCAGGTAGCATCCTTATTAAGAATGACACAAAGATTACCAAGAAGAGGTATAATCTTGTCCCAGCAAAAATCTTCTGTCGTAGCAAAATGTGCAAAAAAATTAGCAGTACTATTAACATTTTTAGAAAATAATAGACAGTTTTCAATCATGTAAGGATTCGATAAGCATGATAATCCATTATAGTAGATGGTCATAGTTCCCTCGATTGTGTTGTTGTATAGTCAGCTATAACCTTTGTTGGATTTGTTGGAGCACTTCTAGAGAGTTTTCTTCTATCCATAGTCCTTGTATTGCTAGCCACTGCTTCTAATCCTATCAATGTAGCCCATTTTTTAGTGGTGAGATTTTTTTGTCTCCACCCATCATGAAGTTGCCCCCATGGTCTCTAACGCTAAAGCCAAACCCAGCTACACGCCATGTCATATATACTAAGCCATTAAAATTGAGTTTGATCATGAGCCGACTAGGAGGTAGGAATCTACTTGTCTTCAGGATAGTTACATAGCCCTATTGGGGCATGTGGATTCCAATTATTTTTTGTTTTTTAATTCAATATATAGGCTAAGGCTAATTTAAAAAAAAAAAAAAAAAATACTCTTATCTCGGTAGATGCATTTTAAAAACTGTAAGGATCATTGGGCTAAGTAGGCACAGTACTATCGATGATCTGCATTTTAATTTTAATTCAAGTTTAATATTCCTCATAGTAAATTATTTTTATTGTGCCATTGCTAGCTCGAGTACATATATAATATATAACACAAACCTCTTACACCTGCATTTTGCTGTACGTTCTGATCTCTCTATATGATCATCAGATTTATTTATTAATTTCTAACAACAAAAACTATATTTATATCAAAAACAAAAAAAAAACAAAAACTATATACTGCATGAAATCAAGAAAAAGAGAGGACTGCCAGTATATAGCGCTGCTCCAGTGCTTATGGAGGACAAACAAGTACCAGTACTGGAACTGGAAGCATCATTTCTCATCTAATTTCATTCATTCATCTCTCTCTCTCTCTCTCTCTCTCAGTGTTGCCTTGTCTCTAGCCTCACAGACTACCCCACAAGAGCCCTTACGTCCAAGTAACCTAACCCTAAAAAGAATAAATAAAGAGAAAAGAGATGAGGGAGAGAGGAAAAATGGTCCCTTATGTCAATATGTGTAGAGCTAGCCAACAAGCCAGAACCTCTTGTAGTATGAAATTATTTCTAAATAATAGCTTGATCAAAGGCTGCATTTGATGGGAGATTTAACATCACACACCTTTATAGAATTTCCTGACATCCATTTAATTAATTGAAATTAAATTCAAATTTTAGTACAAAGATTGTGATCATATCCATGGCAGGATATCAAAATATGATTTCATTAATCTGGTTTAGTTCAATACTATATAGATATATTTTTGTATTATCTAGCTACATGTTAATATTTTTTATAATCTATATTGTGATATTCTATCTCAAAAAATGCCTCTAGCTACTTATTTGAATCATGCTATTTATTTATATAGCTGATCATGAACTCATATTCCTTTTTTGATAAATAATATATTTACATTTGAATTACGAAATATTACATATGTTATCTCTAAGTTATTATTTATTTTATTAATTTACTGCATTATATTAAAAAAAACAAAAAATAAATCAATCTAATCTAATCCTATTAAATCACAATAATAGTGTCACCTAGATGTCATTTAGGGAACATTTGGTTCAATATTATTTTGAAGTTATGTTGTGCTATCTAAAGAAATTAATTATATATTTGGTTTAATGACATCTATAAATAAATTTTTATAATATTATAGAATTATTAGTCAAAAGATGATATTTAGATATCATAACATCTATATTATATAATATAACACCAAAATAATAACAAATTAAATGCCCCCTTAGATCGTAATTTTTATTTTTTTATAATATTATTTACAGATATCATCAAATTAAATAATCAAAATCTCCAAATAATATGAGATCTTGTGCTTGAGCATATTATAAGCATTCCAATTAATTTCAATCAACTTTTGTAAAATCACATATGTACTAAGAAATGTAAATAATTTTACATAATTTTGACTAACATTTGCAGCCACAATGTGTTTAGTCTCAAATTTGCAACTAAGTTAAAATTAAATTACTATTAGTTTGCCAAAAACTCATGGTATACCCTATTGCAACTAAACAACCACCACCATAGATATTAATTGGTCGCAATATATGTGGTAGGTTTTTTGCGCTATGGTCAGTCTCTTCATATTAAGTTTTGTAACATCTTTTAAAGAGATGCTGGTTGGCTTTTGTAATTTTTATATTATTAATTTTATTTAATGTTATGTTAATGTTAAGTTTTGATAGAAAGGAGAGAAAATTATTAAAAATTATTTAGAGACAACAACTTACTTACCATCTAAAACTTTAAATATTATCTTATATTATTTTCTTTAAAAAATTTGAAGTGTGTGATGATGTCGTTATGAAAAAGAGTGTAAATATTCAAAGCTTTGTGCTGCACAAAGTAAAAGTCCCCTAAAATTTAACGTGGGGGCAAAGAAGCTACAAGCTTTTAGGTCAGGTAGCAAGATTTAACACTCATCTCTCTCTCTTATCCACGGCATTCCAGTACTCTTTCTTCTTTCACTCCATCCCTTCCCTTTTCTTCCACAATCCTTACCGACAGCCATTGAGCCAGCCAAGAAGAAAAGACGGAGCCAGCGAATTGAAGAAGAAGAAGAGGTCTCTTCCTCTTCTAATTTACTTTCGAAGTGATCTCTTTTACCCTCTCATCATCTTCTTCTTCCTCTCACAAACCCTAAAGAAGAAGAAGAAGAAGAAGAAGAAGAAGAAGAAGAAGAATTATGTAACGGTTCAGTAACAAAGAGAAGTGAAAAAAAAGAGAACTTTGGATGATGAGCACTAAACCTGAGACCCGCGACTTCATGAACGTGAGCTCCTTCTCCCAGCTACCCTTCATCAGGCCCACGACATCCTCCTCCCCTGCCCCTGCCCCTGCTCCTGCCATCCGCCTCTTCGGCATCGAAGTCCTCCACGACTCCGGCGGTCCTAATCTCACCGCAGCCGCGGCGGGCAGCGGAGAAACCGGCCGGAAGTTCGAGTGCCACTACTGCTGCCGGAACTTCCCCACCTCGCAGGCCCTCGGCGGCCACCAGAACGCGCACAAGCGGGAGCGCCAGCACGCCAAGCGAGCGCAGCTCCATTCCGCCATGGCCGCCGCCCACCACCACCACTCCGCCATCTTCTCCGGCCGCCAAGTTCACAGCTTTCTGCACTACCAACGGCAGATAAGCCCATTGCCTTCGGGCCCCTGGTTTCCTGGTGGGCTCCGGCTCGGGGTCGGATCAGTCTCTCAGCCCATCAACGGCTGCCCACTGCCTGCAATATCATGGGGAGCTTCGACGGCCGCGACGACGGCCGGAATTCGATCGGTGAGCTGTGAAGGAGGCAGCAGTACCATGACTTCCTTCGCAGGAGGAGAAGGATTGGGGAGAGTCGGGAATGGAACTGCGACTTCTTCAATGTCGCTCCAAGAGAATGTGAGTTTGGACCTGCGCCTGTGATTTTGTATAAGCAATTTAAAAAATATATATTTTAATATTTTTTCAAGCTGATTATTATTATTATATTCTAGCATTTTATTGCTTTAATTTCTATATAATGAATGTACATAATTAGATGAGTGATCTTGCAAGCATTCTGAAATTGAGCTCTAATTAAATTCAAATTGTATTATATAGAATGCTCATAATTATTCAATTTAAGCTAGATTTTGTACATATTTCTGTCTATAATTTTGAATCATTTCTCTAGTTAGCTTATAAGTGTACCAGAAATTAAGTACTTAAGGCAATTTAATTGTATGAGCAATTTTGATTTTTTTTTTCTTTCTGTATAAAATTTGTCCTTTTTTTGTTAATTGTCTTCAAAATAAAAATTGAATTGTTCGTTTATTCTATGCATAATTAATGGTATTTGATGTGTTTTACAAATTTATTTTTTATTTATTTTATGGACTGCTTTACAAGTTTAGAAATTTGCATCTCTTTTCATGTGGATTGACTATGAATTGAGCAGTTGTGGAAGTGCAGATTATCAGGTAGCTCATAAGATCTACAATAAAAATCTCACATTTATGATATATATATATATATGTCATATAGACTTCAATTTATTTTTAATGTACAATTATAAATTAATCCTTACATTTTATTTTAAACCAACTATGTTTAAAACATTATGCATGAAATTATATATTTATTTAAATGTGACGAGCAATAGAAACAAGTAGAGAACAATTAATCACGTATAAGGGTACTGTACGATTTATTTAATAGCAGATTCATTTTCAAAATAAGTAGACTTCAGAACTTGAAGTGGCTTCAAATAAGTGAAGCAGTTCGCTTGAATTCATGTTGTAGATAATTTTGATTTCATAATTTTAAAATGGCTTGAAGCTATTTTCTTAAATTTGGTTTCATCTGCTTGAAAAAATGTATTTGATGGATTCACTTTAAGGCCTCGTTTGGTTCGAGTTTTTTTTTTAGACATGAAAAAAAAATAATTTTATTTTTTAAATTTAATGGAAGAGAAATTTATTTTACTATTAGAAAATATGTAAAATATGAAATACTTTTAATTCTGATATTCGTATTTGTATTAGATGTGAAATAAAGTTGATTTTTATAGTTGAAATTTGTGTTGGGCAAAAAACTCTCCTCGAACCAAACGAGGCCTAAGAGAATGTTGCAGCTGCTTTACTTAGAATGAATAGGAATATTATGTTCTCCAAAATTAAACATAAATTCAATATAAGGAAAAAAAAAGGAAAATAGAAAAAGAATTAAAATATTTATCACACTCAAAATATCTACTAATTGATTTATGATGTATGGCTTAATAATTAATTTGCTGTAGTTAAATTATTGACACATATAGGAGTTATATATATAAGATTGTCAAAAAAAAAAAAAACCAACATATTGAATAATATAAAGGGATTTTTATATACAAGACATGAAATTTACACGAAATTACGCATTTCACCATCAATTCATAAATATTACCACTATCACACCATATTCATTTAAATTTTACACATTTTACATATTTCACACCATATTCTTAGATGGTGAACTTCACATTTCTAAATTGGCCTTGATCTTAATTATATTATTAATATATTAATTAAATACTATAAATAAATTAATTTATATAAATAATAATTTAAATATTTATGAATTTATGTATTTTAATTTATTTATCCTATTTAAAATTTCCAATTAGGGTGCCGAATTTAAATCCACATGATTATAATTTTTAATTGAAGTAAGAAAATTGATGTGTTTACAGTAAAAAATAAAAATATATATTAGAATTTAAATATTAATGAATTTATGCATTTTAATTTACGTATAATATTATAAAGTATATGAAATAAGTGAAATATGTGAAATGCGTAAAATTTAAATGAATATGGTGTGATATTGGTAATATTTACGAATTGATGGTGAAATGCGTAATTTCGTGTAAATTTCATGTCCTGTATGTAAAAATCCCTAATATAAAAGTTGCATGAAAGGTGGAGTTGTGCCCACATAATAAATCAAAGTTTTGCTTCATTAAAGTTCCTCCAACAGCAAGAGTGTTTGGGTCTCATTAAAGCTAGCTGCTGTCTCAATTACAGTACAGAAATAAGTGATTCTTTAGAAGTAGGAAATAGCTTTGTGGGTATATAACATGCATGATGGTTAACAAAGCGGCAGGTAAATGTAAAGGTTGAGTTATTGTTCATCTGCAGTCCATTTTGGCCGGGCAGGTATGTTTGATGCAGATTATTAATGAATTGCTTTTATAAGTGATTGTAAGTGAGAGAGAGAGAGAGAGTTACAACAATAAAATTATATAAGTCATCAGCTTGTTGATATATAGGAGCGTCGACACAAAACTTTCGACGAAAGAAAGGAAAAATTTCAATTTATTTGATAATACTCTTCAAAGATTAAGTTTTCCTTGTGACTTTGGATCACAAAATCTTGTAAAAGAAATGCGTAGAGTGGACCACGTATCTAGATCTACTGCTTGAGTCACTGCATTATAAGTAATAACTCGATGGAAACTATAGGATTTGCTTGGGGCATATGATAACCCACAGTTTCCACAAATCCTGCAATTCTAGTTGGATATATAATATGACTTAAAGTATTCTCCTAGCTAGATTTAATTATATGGCTACACGCATGCAGGAGGCTAACATAAAAAAGAAGACTTCGATCGTCCTTATTAGATTTCTTTGATTTCATCCAAAAAATTTAATATGTGAATAATCTTTGCTTAGATTTATGGAGTTGTCTTCATCGCAGCACTTAGATTTATCACTAGTGATGGTTCACTGGGTACACCACAATAGCATGCATCATCTAATCTATTTGATGCAATCCTCTCTCACTTTAATTTTCTCCTTCAACCCTATTTACAAGAGAGCTAGATCATGACGCCTTGTGAACACCTTGGCATAGGCATACCACCTTTTGAGTCTTGTGCAGCATATTTATTGAGCTAACTGTATATTATATCTTTATCAAGTCCCTGTATTATAATTTGAACTCAAAAACTTTTAGAAATTTGTGATTATCTTAAATCTTTATTAATTAGAAAATGTGTTCATTGATTTCCGTAAGATTCTTCATCTAGTAAATCACAATCATTTTGAAAATACTGTCTTCGAGGTTGACTTCGTTCAATAAGTATTTTTGACTCTTTCTTTGTAAGGAAGGATATCCTAACATATATGCTCCCCCTCTTAATTTATGTGAGAAAATCCATATTTTCATGTCTTGACAGACTTCTTGCTCGGATCAGATTGTTATATATCTTTGTCATCATATTTGACAATGTTTTTGTAATTAGTAGTATGGATCTTTTCAAATAGCAGAATCTCGAACTTTGATATGTTTCAATGACTTCAAATGCTAACTCATATTCTTTGCTAAATGCGCAGATGGCGCTTTGATAGTCGCATGCAACACAAGATGTATTCATCTTGTCTATGTCCTAACTCTTAAGTAGTCTTTAATTTCATATCATATGTAACATTTCTTTGCATCTAGCTATTGTTGTCAATTATTGGGCTATAGAGCTTAGATTGCCATGTATATATAGCTCCTTCAATGAATTTGATCAAATAACTCAGAGTAGATTTTCAAGAATTCAAATTTCCGAGCATATATATTACATCAAGCCAATCATGTTTAATTAGCTTGCCATTTCCAGAACATATTGCTATTAACTTTTTCATATCCATGCTGCACCTTTGTAGTACACTAGGGGCGTCTTCTCGATTTATGACTCTTATGATAATCATAATCTAATCATCGCGTGATTCCTTTTGATTTTCTTACCCAAAATTTATTTAGTTGGTTCAAAATTCTTCATATCAAAATCCTTGTTGATTTTAAATTTCAGCTTTCGGTTGCTAGCCACGAGCATATCATCAATGTAAAATATATTCGCAAGACTAGTCTACAGTTTCCGAAGATTTTAGTTTTCCATGCATGGAACAACATATTGTTGTATAGATTTTTAATCAAAAATTACATTTAGAGGCTTCAAGAATAGGCGAGTAATGCATTAATTCAAAGAACATTTTACTCATTCCATCCTAGTTCTTCCAAGCATTTTGAATTTACCTCTTTGAAGGGAAAAATGCCAATTATAGCATGAGTTTTGTTTTCTTAAAAAAAAATACTTTTAAATGCTATATTTTCTCAATAATTGATTAATAGATTAACTAATTATAAATGATGTCTATATTTCATTAAATTACTTAATAGATTGGAATTCAATTAATTGAATAATTTAGTAAACAATTAATTTATTGATCACTTAGTCAAATTATGTAACAAGATTCTTCAGAAAATTGAACCCTTCAATCACTTTTTAGTATATATATATATATATATATGTATATATTTGAGCATAAAATAAAATCCAAAAAGTATAAAATATTAAACCTCCAAATCATAGTAACTACATAGATAACATCAAAAGATTTTAAATGCCATAAAATATTATTTCATTTTAACTTTCATTAAAGATGCTAATAATGTTATATTATGTAATTTACTTATGTAGTAATTTCACAAAAAATGTTCATTTTTTTAATATATATGTCATTAATTAGGAGATAATTGCTTAAGCGTAACATGTTTAAGAATCAACAATATGTAACCCACAGCAGAGTGTTCTTAAGTTGTTTGATGGAAGTTAATTAAAGTATTATATTTATGTTATCCAAATTTATTTTTGTGTTATTTGTGCAAATAAGAAGGTTAAAATATGTAACAATTTTTCTACTGGAGCTACATTTGTAATTTTTTTATTCAATTATTTATGTAATTATTCATGAACAATCTATAGGGAAACATTGAGCTGGACTATAAAAAATTATCGGGTACAGACAGCCCGCACCCTTCAATGCCCAGTGGGTGCATACCGCATTGGATGCATTTAGGTCAATTGTGTACGCTTAATGTTCAATGGGCGCGTGCCGCATTTATGCATCTGGGCCTCACTGCACGCGTGACAGGTGCCCATTCGATGTCGAACAGTGCGCTATCTGCATCTCCTTGTTTGGTTGGAAGATGAATTTGGGTAAGGAAAGAGAAAATATTTTATTTTATAGAGTTGATGGGAAAGAAATTTATTTTAATATTGGGAGGTGTGTAGGATGTGAAATAAAGTTGATTTTAAGGTTGGAATTTGTGTTGGATGTGAAATAAAGTTGATTTTTAAGGTTGGAATTTGTGTTGGATGTGAAATAAAGTTGTTAAAATTTGTGATAAATTTAAAATATAAATAAAATATTAATGTGTCTTTTTTTGGATGGTTACCAAACAAGGCCCTAATAACTTTTTTTAGGCTAGCCACCAATAGATCTTATTGATAATCAATCACCTTGAGGGGCTCATTGGATGTCGAACGGTGCGCTATCTGCACCTAATAACTTTTTTTAGGCTAGGCACCAATAGATCTTATTGATAATCAATCACCTTGAGGGTTTAGTGTTATATCCGAAACTTCCTAGTATTTTACTAGATTTAAATATGACTAGATTTTCTTAAAATTGAAGTAACTTGTATAAAATTAAAATTGATTAACTCAACACGATATCTATATAATGATACATTATTATCAAAAAAAATTTATATAATGATACATATTTAAGCTTTTCTATATTTGAAGAAATTAATAAAGAAATTAATGTATGCTTTACATACATAATATATATAAATTTTAAATAAAGAGTATAAATTCAATATACAATATATATAAAATAAATATTTAAATTAGAAAATACTATCTAAAATTATACTCGATTCAACTTGAAATCAAAAAAATTTTAGTAAACTTGAATTTGAAAATTTTGAATTTTAATTGAGGCCAACTCACTTAATCTCGACTTGTTATCAACCTTAATCACCATCGCCTAGTAAGGATCACGGGTTCAATGTTATCGTGATGTTAATTCAATGTCATTATAATGTTATATTATATTTTTTAGAAAAATTAATTTTTTAATTTAATGGTATATTAAAATAATTACAATGAAGGAAAATAATATTGAATTGATTTATATTATCTTTTAATATATTATTAATACACAAATAATAATTTAAAAATATGATATATATATATATATATATTTAGATATAACAGTGTGCGAAAATATAACAGATAAAATAGTTCAATTATAAATACCAAGTTGGGTATATGCATAAATACCACTCTGAAAATAGCGATAAATAAAAACTCTTTTCTTAAAACATAAGAGGCATGTTTATTTAGAAAATTAATTTTAATAAAATTAAAATTAAATTTAAAACAAAATATTTTTTATTAAAAATTATGAAAAATATAAAATAAAATTAATTAAGTTGAATATATAAGAGTTGCAATATAAGTTTGTTATTGTTTTGATATATTTGTAAAATGTGAAATAAAATTAATTTTTATTTTGAATTATATGTGTGATGAAAAATATGATTAATTTTTGATGTTAAAATTTATGTGAAATAATATAATAAATAAATAGAAGATGTTGTAGTGTTTAAAAGGGCCTTCAACTGTTGCTGTTTTGGTTAATTAAAAGAAGAGAAAATTACATGTATATTATTCAAATCAAATTATTTTACATATTTAATATTATAAATTAGCGACATATAATTTTTATATTATATTTATAACTAAAATATAATAGTAAAAATTTAAGTGTTAAATATATTAAATAGTTAAATTTTGATAGTACATATATAATTATCCTTTAAAAGAATTAAGAAGAATGTATTTAACATTCAAAAATTGAGTTATTTAAAAAAAATAAATATATATGTGCGTAAATTTCTACTATTTTTGTAGAGAGATTTACATACAGAACACTGAATTAATCACAAATTATGTATTTCACCACCTTTTAGTAAATATTACATATATCACACTCTTTTTACATTTCTATTGTTGTAAAACCCATAAGCAGAGTGTGATATGTGTAATATTTAGTAAAAGATGGTGAAATACGTAATTTGTGATCAATTTAGTGTTCTGTATATAAATTTCTCTTTTTTTTTAATAAAGGGCATGCAGATTGCAGATATATACTACTGAAAACTTATCATATTATGCCATAGTTTAAATACATATAACACTAAAATTTAAATTTTATGAATCAAATGATATATAAATAATAATATATAAAATTTTTGTGGTACGTCAGTAGATCTCCTTTTCAACAAATAATCATTTTTCATTCTCAAAAAACCAATATTGTAACATAAAATAGATGAAAATATGACAGTTTTACAGACCTACACCCAACTGCACCCGGTGACCTTCTTCAGCCTTCTTCCCTTCACGGCACCTCTAAGCTTGAAAGCATCACTCCATCTTCCAAAAACAGATGATAAATCAGCTGCAAGAACATAGTTAGCCCCAAGCTCAGGCTCCTCTGTTAGAAGCTGCTCCACTAGCTTCCTCCCATTGGATTCAGAAACACTACCATGCTTCCTGCAGGCACCCAGAAAAGATCTAAGTATAACATTATTGGGAGAAACGGGCATTTCCTTGATGAACTTGTAAGCTTCCTCCACCAATCCTGCTCTTCCGAGTAAATCAACCATGCATCCATAATGCTCCATCACAGGCTTAATCCTGTATACATCAATCATTGTGCTGAAGAAGCTTTGGCCTTCAGCAACCAAACCTGAGTTAAAAAATGCAAAGTCATTTTTGAGAGGTAAAGTGATGACTTGGGACCGAAGAGGGTGGGGGGGAGATCACCAAAGTGATGTCTACATGGTTGAATCAGAATTACCCGGACAAAGAGCAGCTCCTAACAAGCTTCTAGGTAGAGGGATATAGAAATAAATCATTCTATATCGGAAAGGGTGGGGAGTTCCTAAGCTTTATAAGTACATAGCGTGATCCTAAATGATAGAGACGTCTTTTGGAGAAAGGCCGTAAGGCTAATGATGCGAAACTTTGTAATTAAGCATATTTGAGTTAGAGTAGTACTGAGATGAGTAATATTCTGGGAAGTACTCAAGTCACATAGTTCCTTGAAACAAAAGCAAATAATACCTCTACGCAGAATGTTACAAATAACGTATGAATTTAAGATTCAAAATTAGTTAGCTACAAAAAAATTCACATTTTATTAGAACCAGGAGGCTCAAGTTCAAGTCTAATGTCCCCTAAGTATTTCTGGCATAAGAAAGAAACAGGAAAAAGGCAAATAACGCATTGATTCCATACTGAAAAGCCAACAGACTTGTGCGTAATGGAGTGTGTAAAAATTTAAAATTTTTTGGGACACTTCTTACAAGCTTGAGCTTTTAGTTTAATTGGTTACCAGAAGCTCAAGCTAGAAGGATCAAATTCTATGCTACAAAGTAGAATGAGTTTGTACATTCAAAGGAATGTGAAAATATGACGTTATTTCTAAACTATAACCTACAAACTTAAGATTTTTAAGTATTAGTGCAAGATCTCAAGTTCAAATCTTGTTTGTCCAAACTATCTCTCACACAAGGTAGAAAAAAATGGAGCATATGCTATGCTAAAATGAACTTACATATAAAGAGATGTGTAAAATTTTACTAATTTTTAAGCCATAACCCACGAGATTAAGCTTCAATGACAGTTAAATTACTAGAAATTCAACAACCTGAATGGCTGCAAGCACTCAGGATTGCAGAGAACAATAAGCTATCTGGCTTCAGACTGCTTGCTGCTTCCATCTGATTGAAGAGAGAAACAGCTTCTTTGCCCTTTCCATGATGAGCAAAGCCCGAGATCATGATCGTCCATGTCTGAAGGTTCTTTCCTTCCATGGAGCTGAAGACGATCAGGCTGTCATTTACTTGTCCGCATTTGTTGTACATTAATATCAGTGCAGTTCCAAGGGAAATATCCAGTTGAATGTTGTTTAATAGAATGAATGAATGAATTGAGCGGCCCATTTTAAGCTTTGTAAGGTGGCTGCAAGCTGAGAGCAAGCTTACCAGAGTGACAGAATTGGGGTTGATATTGGACAGCCTCATCTCCTGAAACACCGATACAGCACATGATGGCTGACTGCTGCAAGAACAACAATAAGAGCTTCCTAAAATTAGGTTTTGTAAGTAGTTAAATGCTGCACACAAACAAAAGAGATTGTCCGATATGTTTGGATAATCGACCAAGTTAGCTTATATTAAATTTGTTGGATGTGACTTGAATTCTATTCCAATTCTAGAACTGTTTCTTTGACAACTAATTTTTTTATTTGACATCATGCTTCGAAATAGCAAAGGTAGTAGGTTTAGTTGTATGCAACAATTTGGTCTACCATAGTTTTTTATGGGAGATAACATGGTCTTCTTTGATTATAACGTTGTCAATTGTCAGAGAATCTCCAATTACTTGCCAGCTGTTAGTTAACATACAAGGGAGTATAATCGCCTGCATTAGAGCTCGGAAAATTTGGGAAAATCGAGTATAACTCTATTATATTCTTCCTTTAAAAATAGAGAAGGAGAGCATGGAGTCCAATGAGCTTTTGCATTTGTGCTGAAGGCCTAAGCCACATCTTCTCCAGAGTACTCTTTAAGAGCTTCATCTTTTCTATAAGCATGTGAGTTGTTTTGTTCGAGTGAAGGAGGAACTCTACTTTGTTAGACTCACTGTAACGAAGCTTTGTCTTTATTTTCTCGTTGGATTAGTGAAGCTTTTCTTCTCAGTTTTTGATAATGGTTTTCTCACAAGAGTTTTCACTCAAATCCTAGCGTTTTTCTTCTTATTCTTTTTTATTGTTTTACTTCTGTGATTATATGGTTGCTGTTTGTTGGGTCGTTATTTTTGATTTGTCAATAATCTCTAAGCCACGTCTTTCGCTGTAGCTACTCGAATTCTACAAAACGTTTTAGTTGAGAGCGAAAAAAATTTGATTGTTTAACAGTGAGGTTACAACAACCCTGATAAAAAATTATTTGGTTATTAGAGATCGAAGCTAAATTAAGCTCATTTAAACAAGATAGTTCTTCGAAGTGAATCATGGTCATGCAATTGTTTGATATTAAAATAACATGAGATTAAACAGTTGAGAATAGAATTTAAATTTATTCTACACAGTTTTTTGAAAATTATGGTGTAAAACTTGGATTAAGGATGCATTTACCTGGATGAAATGACTATGCTAATCAATTGTTATTTTTTATGGAATAGTTATTCTTATGTTTACTTTGGTGGAATAGCTACTTCATAGAAATTTCTATTCCACATTTCACGGAATAGTCATTCCTTCCACTAAACTAAGAAATAACTATTCTTTGTAGGTTAAAAATACTATTCTAAAATTACTCTTATTCATACACATACATAAACATACGTATACATATGCAAATATATGTAGCATTCTTATATGTAAATTATACATAGATATATATTTATATAAATTATATTCATCTAATTGCTTATATAAAATTAAATTTAATAACAAAAAATATAAAATTAAGTTATATTCATGAGTATTTTAATATTTTTCTTTTCTATTCAATTTTTATTCCACATTTTATTTCAAGTAAACAAAGATATTGTCATTTCATTCACCTTGAAATGAGAATTTCATTCCGTAGGAATGAAAATTCCATTCTATTGAAGTAAACGTAGCGTAAGTTGGATAGAGTTTTTAACTATTAACAAAACAAAACTAAGTTGGGCCCAAATTTCACTTGTTTTTGAGCACCCTTTGGTTTAACTAAATCAACCAAGTTGGCAAGTCACCACCCAGGTACTAAACTTACTCGGCGCCTTCAAGATCTACTTTCACAATGATATACAAATCAGGGTACAAGTTCATATTGGATAATAAAAGTCATTCATAACTTTACTATTATTAATTAACCATACGTAATTTATAAAAATATGTGTCCAACTACCTAAAAAGTAATTTGATTTATTGTTTTGGAAGGTAATGATCATGGAAAATATGTGGATTTTCTAATCTATTTAGAAAAAAGGGAAAATTAGATGCCACGAAAATCTAACTATTTTTTATGTTTGATACTCAAATCTTTAATATTATATATTAACTACAA
Organism: Apostasia ramifera; assembly: GCA_019297695.1. NCBI lineage: Eukaryota > Viridiplantae > Streptophyta > Magnoliopsida > Asparagales > Orchidaceae > Apostasia > Apostasia ramifera. Next base: position 288,873 of record JAEMOT010003495.1, read on the forward strand.
AAATCATATGAAAATTACAACTCATGTCCAATTCATGCTACAAAGTTACAACATGTATGTACCAAATGTTGTAAATTTCATATGATTATTATGACAAATATGAAATATTAAAAATTTGTGTGTCAAAGATGTAAAAAACTAAATTTTAATGGCATACATGCAATTTTCTCTAAAAAAAATACCTTCTCATCCAAGTATCTTATGAGAAACAAATCAACTATGAAAAATGTTTTTGGGATAATTACACTCAAGTCACTGAGTTTAGCGCTTAATAATGTACAGGTCCACGTTTTTAAAATTTTAACATCGGAGTCTCTGAGTTTTAATAAATTATCAAATGAGTCCTTTTTTTAATCTTTTATTATTAAATTTTTTTAAAATTACTATTATACCCCTGTGCCTCTCTCTTTCTCCTCCTGATAGGCGCGCACGGGCAACATCGTGCGGCCGCCGGAGGGTCACGCGGCCGTCGCCCATGGGCCTCTAGCGATCGAGAGGAGAGAGAGAGGCGGGAAAGGGAGAGAGAGGCTCATGGATATAATGGTAATTGTAAAAATTTTAATAATAAAAAATTAAAAAAAGGACTCATTTGATATTTATTAAAACTCAGGGACCCCGATGTTACAATTTTAAAAACGTAGACTTGTGCGTTATTAAGCATTAAACTCAGGGACCTGGGTGTAATTATCCCAAAATTTTTTAACTAACCTAGGCTTCCCAGAAATTTTTTGTACTCCGTGATTATTTGGTAACATATGAGATGTACCAAACTATTCAAATATTGTTATTGAATTTATCTTAGATAATTGTGTGTGAAGAGTAATTTGTTACTGTGACTTGAATTCTCAAGAACAATACCCAGACTCTTTTTCAAGAAGTTTATTCGAGAACAGAAGCGTCAAGATTTTCGACATCCTACATGTCTTTGAGACAGTCTCTCACAGACAGATGCACTGGTGTCAGAAGTACAAGCTAAAGGTTTTTATAGCTCATTATATATTTATGCCTCATCATTCATTTCTTTTGCTTCTTGAAGTTAGACAAGAACTTCTTTGCACTTCCATAGTTTTTTGCAAGGGTTTTCATGTAAAACCTCTGTCCTTGCACCTTTTTCTTTCCTAATTTTTTACTTCTAATATTGTTTGATTGCTTTGTTGCTTTTCATATTCAAGAATGCTACCTCCATAGCACAATTCAATTTGCCAATTATAGCTAGAACTAGTCATTAAGAAATTATCAAAAACGATAAAACCATACAAGGTTGTGAGATTATACGAAGTACTGACCACGCAACACATGCTTCGATCATGCAGCTCCAAGCAACAACATCTCTTTCACGCATTTCATCGAACACCTTCCAGGCACACCAAATCGTCCGGCACGAGCCATACAAGTGCAGAAGGGTGTTCCGCACATGAGAATCCGCCAACATACCAGCCTTCACGACCAACCCATGAACCATCCTGCCCTCTCCTAGCATCGAAGATTGAGCACAGGCCTTGAGAACAAATGGGTATGTGAAAAAATCGGCTTCACCGGCTCCGAATCGCCTGAGATTCGAGAAAACCTGGAATGCGGCCGTCGATTGGAAGGCTTCCGCGTAAGCTCTGATAAGGGAGTTCCATGCGAAGAGTGAAGGAGGGAAGGGGAGGCGGTCGAGAACTGAGTGCGCATGGCGGACGGAGAGACGGCAGAGGGATGAAATGAGCTGGGTCGCGAAGAATTGATGGTGGTCGAGGGCGGTTTTAAGTAGGAGAGCTTGAAGTTGGAGAAGCTGAGGGACACTGTTCGACCGTTGGAAGAGAAAAGGAATATCGTAGGAGAGCGATGATAGCGAGTACTTCATGAATTGATACAGGGAAAGAGAACTTTCCGTGAAGATGATATCTGCTGGGTTTTAAATGAAATTAACATATTTCAAACATTACTCAAATCTTTATAAATCTACAATATTTTAGAGTATTATATAATTATATGAGATTTAATAAATACAAAACATAGCCAATGTATATATGATTGATTATAAAGAGTATTTTTTTTAATGAAATTTGTTATTTACTTAATTAATTATGTTTAATATTTCTGTAGAGCATAAGGATAAAGTTTTTTTCTTTTAACAACACAAGGACAAATTTAATGTTAAATTTTTATTAAGGGGCGTTTGATTCAATGTTATATTGACGTTATGTTATGTTATCTAGAAAAAGTAATTGTTTGATTTAATGACATCTATAAATAATTTTTTAAAAAATTATAAAATTATTAGTCAAAAGATAATATTAAATGTCATGATATCTAGATTATATAATATAACATCAAAATAACAGCAAATCAAATATCTCCTAAGATAAAAACAGAGATTCCATTAGGAGGTTCGGAATGTGGTAAAGTAATATAGTTTGTCAGAATTATGTGTAATGTTAAATGATTTAAATTTAGGCTTTTTTGGTTAATTTACTAATAAAATGACCTCCAATTATCTTATTAAATTTTTTTTTTCATTCTGAATATAAAAAATTTAATATGAAAAATTCATTTTATACTAATATTTTGGCTATGACCTGGCCTTCAACTAAATAACGCCTCAAAGATACAGATTTGATTATTATGATATTAATTTATATGATGATCCATGAGTACAGCTCAAAGCTTTTTATGGTTGATACATTTGGGTGAAATTTATAAGATCATGATTATTTTTGGTGATTTAGGTTCCGTTTATTTGCCCGTTTAAAATTAACTTGATTTAATTTTAATCAGATATATCACATCACATATAAAATTTAATATTAAAAAATAATTTTATTTCACATCTTACACATATTATTAAAATAATAACTAATTTATATTATATCCTTCGTATATCTCAATATAATAACTAATTTTACCACATCCCTCGCACACCCTAATATAATAACTAATTTTACTTCACATTATTTATAATTTTAAATAAAAAAATATTTTTATTTAAATTTAATTTTAATTTTATTAAATTTTATCTTACAAATAAACAGTTCCTAAATTATGATTAATTTATGTTAGAGTCATTAGATTATTATTTTTTTAAAATAGTTACTTTATTATTTAAAAGTCCTCTTATTGATAACGTAAATAAAAAAATTATTCAATTTAATTGTTATGTTACTAAATATTTTAGTAACATGAAATACGATTCATTGGACATGTTTGATATATTGTAGTCACGGCTTGATAAAAATCACAATCTACAAATATGATTCATTTCTTCGCTCAATTATTTTAAATATATATATATATATACTTTTAATTATTTTTTATTTTACAATTTAACTTTTAAATCTCTTAAAAATTAAAATATTTTCAACACATATATTATCAAACAAGATTATATTAACAATAAAATTTTAAATAATTATATTAGTAAAAATTTTAAAATATTTTAAAAAATTAAATATATTATGTTTAAAATATTTAAGAGATTAATGTATTATTAAAAAATAATTGAAAAATATGTATGTAATTTTTTTTAATATAACTTATCGTGCCCCTAATTTGCTATAATTTTCTGTAGCTAATACACACTGATTAAATCATAATAAATTAGGATTATGTTATTGTGATAAAGAGAATAATCAAACTAGCGAGGAATAATTAAAATAGTAAGATTAAGTATCAAATAATTGAAAACAAAATCTATAGCTTTCTATCATAAGTAATGGCTACTAACATTTAAATCAACATAAAAAATAAATAATAAATCTTATATCAGCTATACATTCAAATATCATGATTTAAAAGCAAATTAAATAAAAAATAATATCCCATCTCGTCCTATAATTTCTTTTTATCATAAACTCCTTTTTTGTGTATTATTTTATCCTACAATACCTACTATAAAATTGACATCAGTTCTAAACAATATAGATTGTGAAGATAAACTCTGCCAACCAGTTAAAATAAAAAAAAGTCAAACAAGCATGTGATCAGAATTTTATATCAAACGTCTTGTATGTATAAGTTACTGCATTACATTTATACAATTTAATATTAAAAAATTACGATCATATATCATTTCATTAAGGGTTCTGGAATGCCCATATTATCACATCTATTACCTTTATCACTTCATGACATTTTCACCTCATAGTTTTTATCATGTTGTAATATTTATCAAATCAAAATCAATATCACCTCAAGATTATTGACAGTCAAATTATAACTCGAACAGACAGAAGTAATTACTATGAAACTCCAAATTTTTTAATTTAGTTGTTGCATCAAAGAAACCATAATTATTAGTTCAATTACAATGTAGTTATTGTTAAAATAAATTTTATTCCTTGTTTAAACCTCAACACAATAGTCCTTTACAATTTGGAAATCGATTGCACCTTTATGTTGTTTGCATTTATCTTAAATGTGATTATCTCTAAGTACATTTCAATTTTTATATCACAATATTATTAGCATGTTAAATATATATACGTCCTTTAATTATCTATTTTCTCTACTTTCTAATCGATTTTATTTGTCCCTAAACATTAAAAACATATTTAAATATCAAAAGAACATCAACATACAATATGGATGATTGTATTTGTGCAGATAGAACATTAAATCATGTCAATTTTATCCAAAACATAATTATACAATATATAAGCATACAAATATTGTGAAATTGAACGACAGCTAATATATAACTTATGATTTAAACATCTAAATCATGAGGGAAAACAATATTATCTAGGACCTCATCTTATCATATGAAATCATCATACATACATTTGGTTATTCAAAATATAAAATTCTATTATGATTTAATTTAAATGTTTGAAAATATAATTGTTCAACTATTTTTTATTCTCTATGATGAAATATCCTATAAATTTTTAAAAAAATTTTATCAAAATTCTCCAGTTTTCCCTTTTAATCATTAAAATAATATTTTTTTGTGTTGTAAATATTTTGGAATGAAGATAGAAAAGAATATTATAAAATTATTTTAATTTTCTTTCGTTCATTTCTCTCACCTGTTCTCTCTCTCTTTCCTTGCTATGGTAGGAGATTTTCAAATATAGACAAAAAGAAATGACTAAAAATATTTCTCTTTTTAATCTCATAAATTTAAATTTTAAATTAATTAATTAAATTATTAAAGACTAAATTATTATTTCTTTATTAGTAAGTTCTAGATTATTTTAATAAATTATTTAAGTTAAATTTTTTTTATGGATAAAGGTGAAAAATTATAATAATTAATTTAAATTTATTTTTTATTAATACTTATCGAGAATTTAAATAAATTATAAATTAATTATTATATAAAATTAGTTAAATATAATTAAATTGCAAGAAATAAAATTTAAAATTTTATTGTTAAATAAATAAATAAATACCTGTGCTTTACATGATAAATTAAGTGTTTAAAAAATAAAAATATAAATATCTTCGCTCGCTCGAAGCTTTCCAGCGAGTCCACACGAATTCCCCGAAATCGCTCCAGCGAGGGTTTATACTCTTTACCCCTCGCTTCTTGCTCCCGATTTCTTTCCCGAGCTGCTGCGACGAATCCGGCGATTTCCGCCGTCACTGCTGCCGACGGAGTCTGAAGCCCTAATCAGGAAGAAGAAGCGGAAACCAATCGGTCATCGGAACCTATACGTCGTTGGATCGTTTTATCTTGTATCTTCTCCCCTTTTTCCTCTGAGGTTAGTGTCATATTTCCGATTGCCTTTGATTCATCTGAAATCGCTCAAGAACGGGGGACATGAGCTGATCTCGTGATTTCTGGCTTGGAAGGGCTGTTTTTTGGGTGGACTATGGCGGCGATCTCAAGGAGGGATTGAAGAGATAATGGTCGGTTTTGGCGCGGCGCGGCGCGCTTGTATGGGCGAAGAATGCCAGAGCTTCGGAGTGGGGTACGTCGTGGAAACTGTTCTCCGCCGATTCTGCCTGTAGATCGCGAGGTTAAGAGGCCAAGGACTCGCGCTGCGGCAAGGCAGGCGTTGGCCAGTGCTGAATTGAAGGTTCTTCCGCCGGCATCTCCTGTCTTTGCCCGGCGTGCATCGGCTGGGAAGGCGAAGACAGCGGCCAACAGGTCGAGGGGTAGGCCTTCGAAGAAGGCAGCGGCTGCTGCTAGATTGCTTGTGATTGAGGGCGAGAAAGAGGAGGTAGTTTTTACGAAGGAGGAGAACCGGGAAGGGGCGATTGTAGAGAACTGCAGAAGTCCGGCGCTTGTGAACAGGGGTACAGGGAAGATGATGGGGGATGATAGCGGTGGGTTAAGTGCCAACAAGGCTGCGGGGCAAGAAGAGGAAGGGAGCACGGCTCCTTTCCCTGAAAAGGTTTATCTCCCAACTTTTCATATGCTGTTTATTTTATATTTGTTTGGCATCGTATGAGATATAGAAGCTTTCATATGGACTTAGTGGAATTTTGGGTGATGGGCAGGGCACATAAGATGATTCATTTTGTTTACGTTTGTTCACCCAGGTCCAAGTCGGTGGTTCCCCAGTCTACAAGATTGAGAGGAGATTGGGAAAAGGTGGATTTGGCCAGGTTTTTCTTGGCCGCCGTGTTTCTGGAGGTACTGAACGCTCAACAGGACCTGGTGCTTTAGAGGTAATCTACTTTATTTGTATTCTCTTGCTTGAAATTAGTTAAGTTCATTGGCTATTTGTAAATCTTCATTTGATTTTTGGTTTACTCTGGTTACTCATTGTTTCAATTTCACAGGTTGCACTCAAATTCGAGCACAGGAACAGCAAGGGCTGTACCTATGGGCCCCCTTATGAGTGGCAGGTTTACAGGTTTGTGCAAATTCATTGTAGTTTTCTCATCTTGCCACCCACAATCTTGCTACCATCAAAATAATCACCTTATGCATAATTAACATGTAATTCAAGCCTTTAGCACCAACAAGTTGATAAAATTTTCTTCCAACAGTGCTCTTGGCGGCAGCCACGGGGTACCTAGGGTACATTACAAAGGACGGCAAGGTGACTATTATGTCATGGTATGTTCCCCCCCCCTCTCTCTTAGTTTTTACTGACGTCTCGGTCATACATTTTTTGCATGCAATGAAATTACTGCTTACATTGTCATAGCTTCCTGTTGTTGGTTTTTTAACATTCTCATTTCTTATTTTGTGCATCTGTTTATTTTTCAGGTCATGGATATGCTTGGTCCTAGTTTATGGGATGCATGGAATTCTGCTGGCCAAGCGTGGGTGCCTAAATTACAAGCTATCTTACATTTTTTGCCTAGAACTTGATTAGTTTGACTGTTAAACCTTACATCTATTTTATATTTGCACAAGTAAAGCTCCCTTATGAACGATATGCTATTTGATATGCATATGTATCTCGATCAGGATCTGTCTAAGCCTTCCATGAGAATTAACGATAGAAGAAGTATACTTTAAACTGTGTTTGGCACTTGGAGTGGCGTAGATTTTAATTGGGACGTTTGATAAGTGGATCTTTTTGACTATAGGATCTTTTTGAGTCTAGACCATGGAAGATTGCTGTTAAGACTGGAGAGAAAAAGAACAGGCAAGCTATAAGAGTCTTTTGACTCTTAAATTCCTTTTACTAATCAAGCCTCTTCTATACCTAATTTCACTAATGGTATCTTTTTAAAAGCAAACTGGCAGAAATATTGTACGAACTTCAGTTTATATGTATATCAGAATTTCATATATTCACGCCCAACAAGAAGGTGACTACTTTTTTTTGATGACTAGACTCTAATAAGATGACTATCCAAGGGTTGTCTTATTGTAAGGGTTTTATGTTATCAAATTTTATTACTGGCTTCAAAACGTGTCCATGAGTTTGTGTTGATTCATACTGGTTGAAAGGGATAAAAGAATATTACACAGGTGACATGAAGAAAAGGTAGATGATCTTTCAGCTTTGCAGGGTCTCCTAAATTTTAATATTTATGATGAATAGTAGTTAATCGTGGAAAATTTACTGATGAATAACTTTTAACTACGTTGGTAGTTTACTTTGTTTCTAAAAAGTTGCTAAGTTGTGAAATGAGCAAGGATTAAGTTTATTTTTTTGTGATCACAATCTGTATTTTTCATTTGAATGCATCAAGGTCTTCACATATTTTTTATGACAAATTTAAATCATTAGAACATTTTTAACCTAGTGGGGAAGGAGCTTGCCTAGGTATGAGGCAGTCTAAGGTTCGAACCACACTACTATCACAATTTCTAAATGGAGTGGGTAGAAATTTTGGTATCCATAGGTAAATTAAAAAAAAGAACATTTTGTACTTGTTATAATTAGATTGACAAGGACACTTAACAACCTCTCTGATTTCTATTCATATTTTTTTTGTTCAAGGGTTTGTTTTCTTCATATGAATATTTCAGGTTTGAAATAATAGTTATACGATGAATATTGCTGTCAATTTCTATCGTAGTTCCTTATGGACTTTCTACTACCGTGTGCAGTATGTCATCGATAATGGTTGCCTGCATTGCTGTGGAATCTATCTCTATACTTGAAAAGGTTCATTCTAAAGGGTGAGTGCTATGGCGTTCTCTGTGCTTTCAGTGGTTGGATTGCATTTTCAGCAAAGTTTAATTAAGCGGCAGGTTTGCTGGTTGGATAATTTGCTTCTTACTGTCAATGGTTTTGATGTTTCAATGTGTTTTGTAGCTATGTTCACGGGGATGTAAAACCTGAGAACTTTCTGCTCGGTCAACCATCGACACCTCAAGAGAAGAGGTTGTTTCTTGTTGATCTTGGATTGGGTAAGGGAATCTGTCTTGCTACACTTGTTATTTTGATTGAGATTTCCACTCTCTTCATTTCTTGTTGCAGTATCAATTTGGACATTTATTTCTTTTGGTCGATATGATGGCTGTTAGTGTTCAATTAGTTCTGCCCTTCCGGTCAATATTTGGAGCAGGCTAGCTAAAGATGATGCTTGCCCTATCTTTGGATATGCTTTATCTTATTTCTTTTGTTTTGTAGATAAGCTTCCTAGGCTGAAAAACTAAGTCGACCTACTCAAAACTATAGATGTTGGGATAATGGACGTTTGCCTTGTTGATTGATGAGTGTTGTTATAATTTTCTCTTTGCATAAGATTCAGGCTCTAAATAGCTATACCAGCTACCTTTATCTCAACTCTATTTGTCTGATTGGTGTAAAGTATGGTTTACATAAAGCTTTTGAGTATGTTGTATCTAGATCCGCGTTAGTGCATCCGGAGCGTACACGTGGGTGTTGACGTGGCAAAGGCGCAAGGGAAGTTCAGTGGCGGACGTGTGACAAAAAGCCCACGCCGAAGAACCTGAGCTGAACTCCCTGCACAGTCAAGTACAAAGTAAAGGCCTTTATGCTATTTTTAAGTCCAATCATCGGCAACGATGTCTGGCTTCCTATAACATCGGCCATGATATTTGGCGATCCACAACTTCCTGCTGTAATATCGGCCACAATATTTGTTCACGGCTGTTGCTGTCCCACCGCCTAGTAGAGACTGCCACATCAGCACAATTTTCACTAAGCTGCAGGTTCCCAGTCACCGGTAGCCGGTCATCCGGTTCCCGCCAGTCACACAAATCAAGAATCCGCGTGCCCTTTCCACTATTAATGGTCTTCCTGGAGCCGACAAGTGTGGGGCTGACAGTATGAAGCCGACGATTATAATATTCCGGCTTGAAAACCCGTTGAACTCCACTATAGCTCATCTATAAATACCTCTGGACAAAGCTCCAAAGGGGGGCATATACTAAGCTTGTATTCTTCTTCTTTCTTCTTGTATTGGTTCTTTGACCATTGACCAAGCCTTTTTCAGCATTAGTGAAACCTTTTTTCGTTTGACTCCCCGGTGGACGTAGCAGAAGCTATCCCTGAACCACCTTACATCATTGTGTGTTTTTTTTGGATGATTTTTGGCTCCTCCTTTGTGCCAGCATTCTGAGCTAGAACCGTTGCGGGCTGCTAATCCTCAGGGCTTCGTCTTTCTCCGTCAACACAGTATCAACATAGTACTTTGTCAATTATATGTAGTAAACCTCCTAGTCCAAAGGCTGAATTTGTAATTCAATGTGTGACTTATCCTTTTTCTCATATCAAATGCTCCTCTTTGTCTTCTTCTGGTGATGTTGTGCCAGCGGTCAGCTGTTCAACATCTTTACTTTTGGTGCTTGCCATCACTACTTAACTTACCTCATTTTTTTTTCTATATTATTTTCCCTCAATATCAGCTTTTCTATTTAAAAGTTGCATGTTTGAGTTCAACAAGTAGCTTAAATCTTTGTAGGCGTAACCTTTTTTTTCTACCAGAGTCAGATGTATCAAGTAATTAACTTGGTCAAATTTATATGTTGCAGCTTAGTTGTTACTGTTTTGGTAACTGCCACCCCCCTTTTCATTTTCACGCTGTTTCTTAGTAAACCTTATCATATACCTTTCTTTGGATTGTGCTGTAGCAACGAAATGGAAAGACTCAGCAACTGGCCAGCATGTGGAGTATGACCAACGACCAGATGTGTTCCGGTGAGCTAAATTTTCTTTTATCTGTATAATGAGTAGTTCTTATCTGCAGTTGATTGAGTTAATTCATTTCATTTTGCATTTGCTGTAGTGGAACTGTTCGATATGCAAGTGTTCATGCACATCTAGGAAAAACTGCTAGCAGGAGAGATGATCTAGAATCTCTTGCATACACGCTTATTTTCCTTCATCGAGGCAGGTTACCATGGCAGGGATATCAGGTGTGTTAGTATTTTTGTCAGAGTTTGGTCTCTTTCTATCTTTCTTTGTGAAAAAAATGTGTTATTTTTCTATTTCCTTGCTTTTTTCTCTTTCAGGGTGAAAACAAATCATTTTTGGTTTGCAAGAAAAAGATGGCAACTTCTCCTGAATTGCTTTGTGGTTTCTGTCCCCCCGCATTCAAGCAGTTTCTTGAGACTGTAGTGAATTTGAAGTTTGATGAGGAGCCTAATTATTCTAAGCTTATATCTTTGTTTGATGACTTGATTGGATCTAATCCAGCTATCAGGCCAATTAATACTGATAGTGCGCTTAAGGTAATGCAATCATATAAACTTTTCTCGACTGTTCTGCTCTTAAAAGTGATAATTACTCAATGTTCCAGCAACTTCTTTAACTAACAAATCATGTATCAGGTTGGTCAAAAACGAGGTAGATTAACTATTGACGAAGAAGATGATGCTCATTTAAGAAAGAAGATTCGGCTGGGAGTTCCAGCTACTCAGTGGATTTCTGTCTACAATGCTAGGCAGCCTATGAAACAAAGGTATATTTCACTGAAAGGAAAGAAATAGAACTTGTTCCAGGGATCATATGATATGTTTGTTTTCCGTTTCATTGATGTCATAGAGTTCATTGATGGCAGCTTTTACTTTAAAGTTGATAGCAAGGTTTAAACTGCTTTTTGATCTGTAATGATAGTGGTGATATTGATAACAAATTGTCAATGGTGATAGCAAGGTTTAAACTGCTTTTTGATCTGTAATGATAGTGGTGATATTGATAACAAATTGTCAATGGTTAAATCAGGATAATATGCATGGTTTTGGATGTCACTTTCAAATAAATTTCGTCATGAACGTTTCTTTCTGTGATCTTATATCTTTTTTACGAAGCAAATTGATTCTCATAAATAGTATCATGTTTTTATCATATTTTACTTTTTATAAGAGCCCTTTATACTTTCTACTTTCTAGAGAGCAATGATGGTGCATTATTACATTTGGCAACATATGTGGTGTATATAAATAGCCCTTGTTTGTTCTGTTCTTACAACGTGTTATCAGTAGATTATTAGAACATTGCTTCATGCTTTGATTTCAGGTTGTACTTGATGTTTATTCTAGCTATTAGTCCCGAAGTGTGTTGACATAGCTTATTGTATTTAGGAACGCTTGGTTTTTTGGAATGTAGTTTCGTAATTGACATAACATGAGAAACTAATATATTTTGATTTCATATTGTGCACTGCACATTTTACATTTCGAAATTTGTCTAGCTTTTGTTAAATATTGTTGTTGGGCCTTAATTAAGAAGGAATAAGACTGTTCTTGTCGTGTGTTCACATTCTCCCTTCCACGTATTCCTCCTTTTCCTCTCCTTATCTCTGGCCTGTTTGCATTGCTGTTTATGGAAGTCTTATGTTTAAATTCTCATTTGGGCCAAAGAAAGATATTAGAGGTCAGTGTTGTTGGTAAATAATCTTAACTGAGTCCATCCTTTAGATGCGGTGAATCATTGTAGTGCTTTGGAGCTCCAAATGTTGAAATGACATACCTTTGAATGGAGCTACTTTTTGGTTGTTTGTATAGTTTAAATAGCTGTTGATTTGCAAGTGGAATAGCTAGATGAACAAGTACTAAACTGATAATATTTCACCCGGAAGGCAATTGTAATAGGTTCTAAGTGATGATCATTTTTGTATTCTTTATTGTTAGAAAATAATAGACATGCTGTAGTTTTTTTTTAATTTGATTTTGACATGTTTTAAAATAGTGATAATTTGGTATAAGTTGCATTTCGGGATGTTTGATTCATGTTTGTTACCAAATGTGTCGTATTGGTAATGCATAAGATATCTGAAATACAACTGATTCCAGAAAGTCTACTTTGAAAACATTATATATTTTTGTCAGAAAATCAAAAGAAGTGTATCATTTTAAAATTTGATTTAATCCTTCATTGTTATTCATATTATTGTTTTTCGAATTTGATTTAATCCTTGTTTGATATGCTCGAATCGACTAAGCTTTATTCATTTATATGTGTTGAGAATGCTGAGTTGGATTTGTCGCAAGACCACAAATGGTAAGGGAGATTATGGGAGTAGTACCTATCAAATGTTACATTATGAGGCGTTAATGTTTGGCGTTAATGCATATCAGGTAGAGTGTTGAAGATGCACATCTAAAATGAGAAGATAATATTATGGTTAAATGTGTTTGAAGAAAAGGAGCGGATCAAATATTACAAAAAGATTTAAGTTAGAATTTACTTAAAAGGTTGCATTGAGCCAGAATAAATGGCAAAAAAGATTAGTAGTTGGGATTAGACTAATTATGATGATCATATCTACAAAAGCTATCTTTATTAGTTACACGCTTATTTTGTATTGAAACATTAAAAAATTTGTGCATTGTGCATTTAAATGTATTTTATAACATATAATTTGTCTGTTTTAAGTTTTTGCAATCATCATGAGTATTGGAAAACCAATTTGAATTTATGCATCGAAGATCAATAATAGAGGTTTTTTATGTGAGGTAATTAATGAAAAAAGGTGGAGAGCAAAAGAAGATTCTTTCTATTGTTCAATTGACCTTGATAAAGCTTGTAAATGACTGCCATAACAGTTGATTTGGCGGGCATTAAAGAGTATGTCTTAGGATGTCTGTTGAAGGATTAGCATTAAGTACTAAACTACTAAAAATGATTTTATGTTTGCAGGACAAATATTCAGAAGGAATTATTTTGGTGTATTCTATCTCATTTGTGTATGAAACACTGAATTCTCATAATTTACACTTTGCAATTTGCTGTTTGACCATTGTGCATGCTATTATCCCGTTTATTATACATTGCACTTGGATGTGATGGGAAAGCAGATTCTATGTTTGCTTCAAAAATAGGACGAAAATAACAGGAATGTTGCGAAAATGTAGATTTTGAGGATTTGGTGTGTAAAATGTAATGAGATAGTTTATAAGTTATGCATATAAATGTCCCAAGAAAACACTAGATTGACAAAGATTGAGCAGTGATTTTTGGTGAAGTTGGAATTAATTATTACTAACCAGTAAAGATGCACAGACATACAATTTGCAGGATCGATAGTTTTGGGTATGTTTCATTATGTTATAAATGTGTACATAATTTACAACATTAAAGTTGAGATTCTCAATATTAAGAGAATATCTTGGGGACTAGAAAGAAAATTTTATGAAATAGTAATAAAGTCTGTTTTGTTGAATGGATTAAATGTTTGGCAGTAAAAATCTTAACAAAAAAAATTTAATGCTACTGAAATGAGAATATTTAGATGGATTTGTTGTGGGACTACAAAGTATACAACAACCAACAACAACCAACAACAACCAACAACAACCAACAACAACCAAGCCTTAATCCCACTAGGTGGGGTCGGCTATATGAATCCTTTGTTTTCATTGCGTTCTATCAGTAACCAAATTCTTATCTAAGTCTAAGTAACTAAGATCACTCCTTATAGTTTCTTGCCATGTCTTCTTTGGTCTCCCTCTTCCTCTTTGTACATAGGCAAAATTCAATAACTCAAATTTTCTAACTGGAGCTTCAACCGACCTACGATTTAGGTGTCCAAACCATCTAAGCCGACTTTCTCTAAGTTTATCTTCAATTGGTGCAACACCAACTTTCTTTCGGATATACTTATTTCTCATTCTATCCTTTCGTGTATATCCACACATCCACCCTAGCATCCTTATTTCTGCAATATTTATTTTATTTATATGTTTTCTCTTTGCAGATCAGCATTCAGCATCATATATCATCGCTGGTCTTACTACAGTTTTATAAAATTTACCCTTGATTCTGGATGAGATTTTTCTATCGCACAACACACCAGAAGCATTTTTTTATTTTACACATCCTGTTTGAATCCTGCTAATAACGTCCTTATCTATGTCACCATCATTTTATATGATTGATTCAAGGTATCTAAAGTGCTCACTCTTCTTGACTACAAAGTATAGACTAAAAAAATAATATATTAGCAAGAATGGTGAGCAAATGACATGAAAATAAAATTATGGAGAATAGACAAGTGATATTAGTGAGTAACACGTGAAAGCACGCGCAATATCAAAATTAATATACTTTCCTTAAAAATTTGGGGGAGAAATTAGGAAACTAAATTGTAATTTTTGTAAAAGGACAAGTTTTACCTCCTTAAAAGTTTGGGTAAAAGTTATAATTTTGTATTACCTATGATCAAGATTAAGAAAATAGGGTTTGAGACCAAGTTTAAGAAAAATTTATGAATCAAATTATAATTTTTATTGTAGGAAATTAGTATCTAAGATTAAGGCTAAGAAAAATTTAAGGATTAAATTATAATTTGTTAAGATCTAAGAGAAATTGAAGACCAAATTATAATTTTTATTGTAAACAATTGGAACCTAAGCTAGAGATCAAATTATAATTTTCAACAAATTGGGTGAGCAAATTATAATTTTTGAAGATGTAAACTTTGTTTAAGACAAACTCAGGGACCAAATTATAATTTGCTTTATGAGGAATAGGATTTAAGATTAAGACTAAGAATTAAGACTAAGGTTGACATTAAAATCTTGGAAATTTAAATTATAATTTTTGAGAATTTAAGGCTAAGAATAAGAAAAATCGGGAGATGTAATTATAATTTTTATTATAAGATATTAGGATCTAAGACAGAAGAGATACTTTGTACTATAAGGAATTAGGATCTAAGACGAAAATAAAAAAACATTAGGGGACCTATTAGAGGATATTTTTGAAAAATGATAAATTTTTATCTCTTGATGATTGGATTATAATTTTTTAAGATTTAAGACCAAGGTATAATTTTTGTTGTAAGGAATTAGGATCTAAGATCAAGATTTAGAGAAATCGAGGGGTCAAGTTATAATTTCTTTGGGCCTAGGAGGCTAAGATTAAGATTAGGAAGAGTTTGGGACTAAATTATAATTTATATTATAAGAAAATCCTATATGGAGACCAAATTGTAATTTCTAGTCCAATCTTGGAGCAAGACAGTGAAATCGGGTAATTAATCTAAAATTTCTATTATGAGGAATTAGGATTTAAGATTAAGGGCCTATTTGTTTGTAAGGTTAAATATAACAATGTTAAAATTAAACTGAGATAAAAATATTTTTTATGTGTGATGTGATATGCTTGGTTAAAATTAAATCAAGTTAATTTTCTTGAAATTCAACCAAGTTAATTTTCAACGGCCAAACAAATGGGGCCTAAGAGTACTAAGAAAAAGAGGTAGATTAAATTGTAATTTTTTAGAAACTAAGATGAGTTCTAAAAAAATTAATAAACTAAATTATAATTTTTATTGTGAGGAATTATGACCTAAGGACTAAATTTCAAGTATAATTTTAGGGTTAAAAGGATGATTTGTTAAAATCTAAAACAAAGATTAAAAGAAATTAAGGACTAAATTATAATTTTCATTTTAAGGATTAGAAACTAAGATTTAAGAGAAATCGGAGCATCAAGTTATATTTTTTTGGGCATAGACACATGGTTAAGAAATATTAGAAAATCAAATAATAATTCTTACTCTAAGAAATCAGGATTAAAATAAAAGTTAAAAGAAATTGGAGGTCTAAATTTTAGTGTATGTACATGTATATATATACACATAGGACTGTGTTTTAATTGAGGGAGAGAGAGGAGGCTTACGCTTACATGTGGAAGGAGATTAGCTTTAGGCTTGCACGTGGAACAGGTTCCTCCCTAATAGGTTGATGGCTGTGATTTATTGGAGGGAGAAATGAAGAGGAGAAATGGATTGCTCACATCTTATACAGTTGGAGGACAAAAATTTTCTCCTCCCCAAAAGTTGATGCTTTTAATATACTATAGATATAATTTAGATATAGATAAGCATTTACAATCAGGAGTTCAAGATGCACAATTAAAGTAGCCTTTTTTGTTAAACCAATAATATAGTGTATGGGTAGGTCGATAGTAACTTTGTTAGAGGTTATACAAGAAGGTTTGAGAAGTTAGAAATAGCACCACAGATTGCATTGGATACCTATTAACTGATGAAAATTGTCCACCCCAAGATGATCATGATAAGCTATAAATGTTGACGGTGTTGACCAAATTGTGTTTGATTAGTTAGTTAACTTTAACTAAGATGAAGTTAAACTTAAATGATGATATTTCTGTCTTATGATTTATGTGCGTGGTGAAATAACATTAAATTTTGATTTTCAGGAAATAACATTAAATTTGATAATGGGATGTATAGGGTGTAATATATAGTTTTCAACTTGGGATATGTGCAAGATGTGCAATAAAATTAGTTTTTTATTTTGGAACTTTGTTTGGGATGTGAAATATAGTTAGTTCTAGTCTTAAGGTTTATATAGAGTGTGATTTGTGAAGTTAACTTTTTAAACTAAAGACAGGCCCAAGAATTTTATTGGTTATTATATAAATTAAAGTCAACTTCACATAACAGAACTGTCTTCATAAGTTTTACTACCTGGGAATATAGAAATAGCACAAGTTTTTTCTTCATTGTTGATAGCATAACTTGCATTCACACATGTTCATTCGATAATGTTTTTGATTGGTTGTCCTCCAGTATTCTGAACTTTCTCTTAACATTGTTAAGATTCACCCATGCACCAGAATTTATCTTGAACACCCCAAATCAGGTACCATTATAATGTTGCTGATTCACGATTGGCACAACATGTGGAGAGGGGAAATCTTGATGGCCTTCTTATTAGTTGTGTTGCTTCTTGCACGAATCTTTGGGCTCTGATTATGGATGCTGGAACTGGTTTTACATCTCAAGTTTATGAGTTGTCCCCATATTTCCTTCATAAGGTGTGTTTCAGTAGTGGAGCTTTTTTTGGGGGGGAGGGATTTACATGGAAGACACCTTAATTACGAAAAATTACATATTTTACTATCAAAGATGAAATATTACGTATATCATACTGAAATCTTATAGAATTACGTATTTCACATGGTATTTTTGAAGAAAATTATGAATTAAATTATTAATGCATCTTTTTGAATCTTATCTTATTACCTATGTTTTACATGTCTATAATAGAGATTTTAATCTTACTAGATTGAGCTTAAAGTGGATTTTATATATTGTTAATTTACAAAAATTAAAATTTTAATGTTTAAGGTTTAAGGTTTAAAGGGTTTAAAGTTTAGTATTTAGGGTTAGCTTTTAGTGTTAAAGTAATATATGACATAGGATTTAATGTTTTAGATTATAAGTTATAGTTTTAAAGATCAGGTTTTAGAGCATAGTGCGATTTATAAAAAAATGATGTAGAATATGTAATTTTATAAGATTTCAGTGTAATATATGTAATATTTTATCTTTAATGGTGAAGCGTATAATTTTTTTTAATTAAAGCGTTATCCATGTAAATGCCTCTTTTTTTCTTAATTAGAAGGCCATCTATATTACATATGTATCACTGTTGCTTCTTTTGTAGGAATGGATTATGGAACAGTGGGAGAGGAATTACTACATTAGCTCTGTAGCTGGTGCAAACAATGGAAGCTCTATAGTAGTGATGTCTAAAGGCTAGTGCTATTTGCCTATCGCCACTGCAATTTTCCTATGTACTATTTTTTGTGCTGGTTTCATTAGCATATTGTTTTCCATGTAAATTGTGTTTTTTTCACTTGATACCTTTTGCAATTTCATGCTGTCTTTTATATCCCTTTTAGATAGTGAGAATTGCAAAATGTGATTACTAGTGCTAGCTGAACTTAAGGATGCACATCCATCTATGTAATATATTCATTAAAATGAGATGCTAGTGCTAGCTGAGTATGAGGTTATGTATCCATCAGTGAAATATATTCATTTTGAAAGGAGTCAAACTTTTGCAAGTAGGTTTCCTTTTGAGAGATCCACATATTTACATCATACATCTTGTTTATAGGCATGGCTAGAAATTATAAGTAGTGATCTTGTTCACTTAGACTTAGATAATGATTTGTTAATTGATATAGTGCAATGGAAATAAAAGATTCATGTAGTCGACCTCACATAGTGGGATTAAGGCTTGGTTGTTATTATCTTATTCATAAGCATTAAACATCTTGACTTATCTAAATCTAAGGATCTGCAAGAAATTATCAACTTTACACTAGGCAAATTTCTTGCAGCATTTGTGTTTGTTTAAGATCTACAAATATCTACCATAAAAAGAAAAGATTTACAAGTTTCTATTTTGATCATTGTCTTAAGTGTGATAGTGTTAGTGTAAGTATTTTGATGGTCTTTTCTAAAATTATCCTTCTGTGGATAAATTCATAAAGTTAAAGTTATCTTATTGATAGTTTTTTCTGCTGTCTCCTAACTTTTTCCTTAAGAAGCTATTATTGTAGAACTATTATCGTACTTGAATTTTGTTTTCTTTGTTTGTTGGAGCTTGGTATGTATTCTTGCTTTTTGTAAGGCCAAGTAAAAATTGTCATATAATCGATCATAAAAGTAAATTTTATAGAACAGTAGTAAGACCAACAATGATATATGATGTTGAATGCAGACTTATAGAAAAGAAATATACAAATAAAATAAGTATTGCAGAATTGAGAATGCTAAGGTGGATGAGTGAGTATATACGAAATAATAGAATAGGAAATGAATATATTTGTGAGAAAGTTAGAATAGTATCAATTGAGGATAAATTGAGGAAGGCTTAGATGATTTGAACATATAAATCGTAGGCTGATTGAGGCTTCAGTGCGAAAAGTTAGGTTATTTGATCTTGCTTATATAAAAAGTGGAAGAGAGAGATTAAAAAACATTGTGAGAAACGATAAGGAATAATCTTATATATTTAGGGTTAAATGAGAATTTGTTAACTGGTAGAGTGCAAGGAATATAAAGGATTCATGTAGCCGACTCCACGTAGTGGGATAAAGGTTTGGTGGTTGTTGCATATACTCGATCAAGGGTAATAATTTTGCCTTGAGCTACCTTACATTCCTCACATTTGGTGTTATTTTAAAATAGTTTGTTTTGTTTCATATTAGGAATCATTATTAGCAATTTTTTTTGAAAATATGCATTGGCAATGCCGTGCTTATTGCAATATATTAAATATGGAATCCTTTCACATTTTTTTTCTTGTCTTGAGCTATAATCTTGTCTTGTTCAGCCTTCAATCTACAACCATGAGTTTGTAATTGGGAGTTTGGGATGGTCTTTGTTGTAGACCAGGAAACCTTGTCCAAAAGATGATCACTCTCCGTCTAGTTCACAGATTCTTATTATATGAATGCAATTGTAATAGATGTAGATTAGATTATTGAGTATCAGATATATCCCTTACAATGCATCTTGCTATCTTTCTGAATCTATTTGGCAAGGGTTTGGCCCCATGATGACCGTATTTGTACTGTAAGGCCTGGCAGCCTATCACGAGTAGATCTAGTTTAATAAGAAGCATGTCTTGGGAAATATTTGGTTTTTGTTTTTTTGAGGTTCGACAATTGCCTAGTGCAACCAAAGATAAAAAATACCAGTTAGGTACAATTTAAACTACTCTCTAATAGGATGTGATAAAACTCAATTGGGTAGGACATTTCCCTAATCCAATTGACACACCTAAAACATGCCAAAGAAGTTATATAATCTGCTGCTTGTTGGCGAATCTATAAGCTTGTGGTAATCTATTCTTTGAACAAAGACATGTGCAAAAGAAGTAGTGTTGTCTGGAGAGTTGGGCTTCTTGTTCGCCTGTAGTCTGCAATGATTGCGATTGAGTCACTCTCGGTCAAGATTCTCTTTGCTCGATCTATACACTACTCTGCTATATATAAAACCTCTTCTGTCGTTGCTCTCTCGATTGATAGGACTACTCTGGTGGAGATAGTACTTCCCCTGGCTGTAAGGAGGGAGCCTTCATGGTCTTGAATAATGAGTCTAGCTCCTTCCATGCCTCCTTTGACTGCTCCATCATAGTTCACTTTGATCCAATTTAGGGGAGGGTGTTCGAGTGTGAAGCTGAGAGGTTACTTAAGCCGAGTTGGCTCGTGGAGCTCCAGTTTTCTGAAATGGACCTTAGTGAGCCTTCAGAATTGGTTGCTGGTGCTTGTAGTGCCACTGCCATTGGCGAAGGCTAGAGCTTATAATGGATTCGTTCATTTGTAGCTCTCCATATTGGTAGATGGGCGTAAGCAATATTTTAAGAGACTTGCTGTTGTGGTTGCGAGAGGCTAAAGGCTGCACTTGCAAAAGAAAGAAGGCTAGATTGTTAGTAGGTTGGCCCTTTTGCTGTTGGTAACTATTCTTTCAATGCTCTCAACAAAAGTTGCTTTAGTGGGATGTTTGTTGTGGTGTTGTCCATTTCATAATCATCTGCAGCAGAAATTGGAATTTTTGGATCACCTGACTCATGGTTGCTATTCCTTATTGTGCTGAAGTGAATCCTATTATAAGACTGTGTGACATTTTGATTGTCAGAATTTGGCTGTTGTACATGCTCTTCTTTGACATATAGGTTCATGGAGTTCACGTGACCCTCAGCTTCCTTCGAGTGTGTTGGGTGCTCGTTCTGTTGCGAAGAATTTCCTCCAGACACGATTAAAAAGGTTAGAAGGGGTTTCCAACTGATTATCATATCTCCTTCCAACCTCTGTTTACTCTGCAGGTTCTTCACCTACTATACCCATTGAGATCGGTAACAATCTCCCCATTGTATTTAGTTTTAGTAGTAGGGGCTACATTTTCTTGTTGAATTTTTCTGCTCTTGTGTCATGTAGCAAGGTTAATATTTGCTAAATACAACTTCAGTAAACCGACATTCCATTAGAATGTGGTCTAAACTTTTAGTTTTGTCACAGCTCTAACAACAAGAGATGACTTAACCCCCTTTTGTGAAGCCAGTTGAGAGTTGGACTGCGCCTATTTATAGATATGCCATAGAAACAAAATGAATCTTGGTTGGGACCAAATTTTCCAAACCCAGCTTCCTCGACTGTGGATGTTATCAAATAAGTCCTTATAGAGTGTTGATGTTGGAGCTTTAGATGATTCTACCCTTCCCCACACCAATTCATCACCCCTTCCGTTTGTTGCACGAGGTAATATAAGGATTCTGTGTACCAAATCAATTCCAAAAGATTCCCCCAGTTTATCATCATCGTAGTGACCATTCTTTCGGATAACTTCACTGGCTACTAGTAGTGGGGTAGCTTCGTTGTTGAAATAGGTGGGCTATTTTGCTAGTGGGACATTGTCGATTCAGTGATTCTCTAAGAGAGCAATCACTGCCTTTCCTAATTCTTCATATCAAATGAGAGAGCGCTACTTTACCACCATGGCAAAGGAGCCTCCATACGTAGGAATCACCTCTTTTTACTTCAAAGTAGTTTGGGTGACCTCGGTATTTAGCTTTAAGATATTGCACCCACAATGAATCTTTTTGACTTAGAAACTCACTATCTTTGCCACAAGAGTGTTATTCCATTTTTTTAACTGGTGTATACCAATACCGCCAGCTTGTTTGGGTCTACTTACAACTTCTCAAGCTAAATAATGCAAACTGTTCTTATGCTAGTTGCCACTCCAAAGGAATCGTCTGATGAGTTTTGCAATATCCATCAAGGCATTATCTGGTACAAGGAATATCTGGTTTTCCTTGTGTTAATAGGCATGAGAATCTCATTTGGAAACCAATTTGTATAGTGTTTGATTTATTAACATGAATGCATGAAGTATCTGTTAAATAAATTTAAATATTATGTTGGCTGACTTTTGTTTTCTCTACTTTAGTTGGTGTTTATCATGTGTTATGTTTTAGAACTATATAATGCTTCATGCCTTCTTGTTAAAATTACTTGACTATATATTTGTTTGTTTCCTTCTAAACTTTTAATTTCTCTATATCTTAAAGTGCTGTGTTTTTGGTTTTATATAGCATCTATATTGAGTTAATATACAAGATTGCAATTGAACCATTTCAGGCACACAGTACACGCAGCAGTCCTATAAAGTCAGTGATTTTTTCCCTTTCAAATGGATTAGCAAGAAATGGAAAGAAGGGTTTCATGTCACTTCAATGGCAACTGCTGGAACTCGATGGGGAGTTGTCATGTCACGAAATGCAGGCTTTAGCGATCAGGTCAGTTGTTGTTTCTTTTGGGCTTGTTTGGTTGGAGAATTATTTTTGGATAAGAGAGAAAATATAACAGTTTATAAGTTTGATGAGAAATAGAGTTATTTTGATTGGGAGGTGCGTAAGATATGACAAACAAAGTTAATTTTAATGTTGAAATTTGTGATGAATGTGATATAAAATTGATTTTAAATATTAAAAATTATGCTAAATGTGAAATAAATATGTAAAAATTTGTGAAGAATTTGAAATATTAAGAAAATATTAATTTGGGCTCTTTTGAGCCACGAACCAAGTGAGGTCTTTGCGTTAAAAAAAATTATGCACCTTGCTTTTTGTGCGGGGAATTGTTCCTTTAAAACCTGTACAATTTGTATTTTTGTATAAAACCTGTAAAAGCATGAGGCTACAAAGTTTTTGTCACATGCTTTAGTGGTATTTCTTTCTTTTAAGATGAACAATACTATGACATGATGTACCTGGAGATTACTGGTTTTTCTTTCTTTTTTTTCTTTATTTAAAAAAGACTACATCATGGAGCCATTGTGTCTAATTTAACATATGATAAATTTGTAATTCAACTAAGGAGTTATGTCCCGAATGTTTGTTTCTTTTGTATTACAAAAAATGTGCGCATTGCTTTTTGTGTGGGTTTTGTTCCTTTAAGTTAATGGCCGATGGGGGAACAATTTGGATTTTTTTATAATACCTTAGCATTTACAAATTTTCTGTCACACGTTTTACTGGTATTTTTTTCTTTCATTTAAAAAATACACTATGATGTACTTTGTAATATTGTTTGGTTGCTTTTAAGATGAGTTTTTTTTGGCTGCATTTGTTGTTATCTCCAGCATGGCATGCTTAGTCAAAATAGTAATGAAGCCATCACGACTAGTTAAACTTATGATTTATATATAATTCAACTAAATTTTCTTTGACTGCTTATTAAATGGACTGCTTAGGATGGTGAGCTGACAATTCTGACTAACTAGTTTATGATTAATCCGTAAATTTAGCTTTTTTGTTAGTAGCAATGGTTAAACCAACAAACTTATGTTGATTTGCTTGTTCAGTATGGTTTCAGCAAATATAGTGTTGATTTCAAATTTATTAACATAAATTTTGAATGTAATAATTTCTCACCTATTGTTTATCCCTTAATATCCAGCATCGTGCTATAATTGATTGTATCTTTTATTTTAATTTTTTTGTTGCAAATCCTGTACAATTAAAATCATTTTCGATAACAATTTTCCGCTCAATTGCTTAAATTCCATTCATACAAAAAAATATTACATTGATAACATTTTATAGAGGTGGAACTTAGCAAACAACATAAATTGAAAAGTTAATGCAAAATTATGGATATTACCATGAGAAAAGAAAGCAACATATTTAATCATAATTCAAAAATTTTAAATTCGCAGAATTGCTTGGAGTGTTCGTAGGAATTGTTTGGATTGTGGGTTTAATTCTTTTTTGCTGCTCATTCTGTGCGAATATTGCATAGATGTCAACTGCAGTTTTTTTCTTTTTTGACTACTTCCTACGTTAAATGTGATCATAGCCCTGTTAGTTTTTGTTACTTATGTTAATTTTATTTTCTTATTATACTGGTTCATGTTTTACTATTTATTTTATTGCTTATAGCTGTCTATTCATATCTTTGTAGGTGCTATTCTCATAATACTTCTACTAGTTTTTGTACATTCATTTCATAAGTTAACACAATAATATTTACTATGGCTAATGTGATTAGAGCATTTAATATTACGTCCTTCGTGTCTACTGATTTGTGATGCATATTCTTTCAACAGGTTGTTGAGTTAGACTTCTTGTATCCCAGCGAGGGCATTCATAGGCGATGGGACAATGGATACCGCATCACTTCCATGGCAGCTACTCCAGATCAGGCTGCTCTTATTTTAAGTGTGCCCAAGCGCAAGCTTGGTGATGAGACACAGGAGACCCTGAGGACCTCAGCTTTCCCAAGTGCCCATGTCAAGGTAAAAGTCATTTGTCTTGAGCGTATTCCTCACCATTCTTGAATGTCAGATAATATAGTTTCTAATGTAGATAAAGGTACTAGAAGACTTACAAGTTTTATTCTTTAGCCACATTTATTGAGGTTATCACTAGTTTGGTAAGTGCAGTGTGGCACAGAAAACAGGCGTGTTCTGAAAGACAAAAGACTAGTTTCAGTGTATTGCTTAGAATATTGGGTGACAAGGATTTCTATCAATCAAGGCTATAGTTGAGATGGAAATGCAGTCATACTGGAAATGATCATGTAATAACTATATTAGCTATTCATAGGTCTTTTATTCAAGATAGCAATATTGTTGAAATAAACTGAAGTTGATTGGGCATTGTGTAAAAGCAAAAGTATGATGAATTACTGGGGTAGAGATAAAATTGTGGTGTCAGGTAGACAAAGAAAGTGAATGTTGGCCCAAAGAAGATTGTTGGTGGCTTAAGAGAACGATATTTATAAATTATATTCACCACCAATTGCAACAGTAAATAATTATAATAAAATTGCTTAATTATATATATATATATATATATATGTGTGTGTGTGTGGGTGTGTAAGCTAGAGTATTTTAGGTAATTCTATTCTATATAATTGCTATAAAAAATAAATTGAAGTGACTGGGCACGTATATAGAGAGAGTATGATGAACTGCTAAGGTAGAGAGGAAAGATTGCAATGTCTGGTACACGAAGGCATTAAATGGCCAAAAAAACGATTGTTTAGAGGTTATAGAGAGATGTTTTAAAGTTAGTTTGAATATTGAGTGCAACACTAAATTGCAATAATAGGAATCATCTATAAAAATATTGATTTAAGCTAGAATTTTGGTGGTATTTTATTAAATGTAGTTGTTTTAGAAAATAAAATGACGTGGATTGGACACGTAAATTCGATAACCAAAAAAATATTCGTTAAGAGGTTACAGAGAGATTTTTTATTCATTAGAATAAACACCATTACACTAATCAGGCATGATTTTTAATTATCCATAATACCAATTCGGTGTATGTTAATATAATGGTAAATTTTTTGGTTCCCTATTTTTGCACATTGGTCCATGAAATTTAAGTTCTGCTCATGTCCTTGACTTTCAAGTTTTATTGTTTGGTCCTTTTGTCTTATAATTTATTGTTGGATTGATCTAATTTGACATAATAAACATCATCATACTAGTTGCAGATGATTCATAAATATTTATAAACCATTTCAATATATGTTAATATTATGGCAAGTTTCTTGGTTCTTGAGATACTACGGTGTTTGCACATTGGTCCATGAATTTGGAATCATGTGCATGTCCTTCGAGCTTTTTTATTGTTGTTTGGTCTTTTCATCCTCTAGTGTATTACATGTCTGGTCTGACTTGACAAACTATGTTGTATATAGTACAGAATACTTGTTTATCCCTTGTTAGTTAATATACAAGGTGAATGAATTAAATGAGTGTAAAATCGGAAATCCAAGTGAACTTAGGAAATGGCTGATGTTGGCCTTTCAACGGATGACTTGGATTCGATCTGTGATCTGCGAATGTTTGCATGTTTTGGCTAACACTAAACTCACTCAATTTTTACTTAATCTTTTAAGCATTGCTTTTTTTCCTCCAAAATGCGAGACCTATAGGTTATATATATACTAGAAACATAAATAATAATCCATTGCTTACCAAAGTATTGACTCATTCACCTTAGGCATAAATAAATATTGATAAAAGTCAAAACTAAAATAAGTATGCAATCGTCACTCTGCATCATTTGTTTCTTGTGGTAGAAATGTTTTTGACATCTTTAACTCCGTATCAGATAAAGCATTAATATATGATTTTAAAGCAACATTATGATAATGATCTTTTTGTTCTTAATTCAGTTTATCACTATGAAAAGTGCTTTAGACAAATGATACTACATATGCAAAAGTATTTGAGGAAAAAACAAAGAAAAGCTAGAATCTCCATACTTCCAGTATAACTAAAAATTTTCAGTGATTTTGCCCAAGTCAAACTATCAAGATTCCGTGTAAAATCAAGAAAAAATTTATTAATATATACTATATATTAATAGACATATAAAATAAAATTATGGCCAAATTACTTTACGTCACTATCATTTACTTATAGCTACATTTTGGTCTACATGTTTTTGAAATCTCACTAGGTCTCAAATTAAAATTGTTGGGACCTATTGGGTACCTATTTTGCTTTACTTTTAGGTTTCTATTTTGAATTTTGGAGACCTAAGTAGAGGATTTGAAAAAATATTGAGGACCTAAGTGAAAATTTCAAAAAAAGTTGACCAAAGTGTAATTATCGGTTTAACTATAAAAACCTATAAGTAATTTACCCTAAAATTTTTGTACTCCGAATTGCATTGAAACTTAGTATTTATCCTTTTATTTTCCTTTATTTAAGTTTGGTGCAATAAAAAAAATATTATTGAGTATAAGGTATTATTGAAATAAGTGTTGCAAATATAAGGGTGATAAAGATAGATTAGTACGTATATGCAAAATGATAGAATGAGAAATGAGTATATCTGCAAGAAGGTTGGAGTAGTCTTAGTTGTGGATAAGCTCAAGGAGCAGTTTAGATGGTTTAGATATATAAACCGTAAGCTGATGGAAGTTCCAATAGGGAGAGTTGAATTATTAGATTTTGTCTGTGTTAAAAGAGGAAGAGGAAGACTAAATAAAACATGACAAAACTATTAAAATGGATCTCACATACATATAAATAAATGAGGACTTGTTATTTGATATAGTGCAATGAAAACAAAAGATTTATGAAGTTGACCCCACCTAGTGGGATAAAGAACTAGTTGTTATTGTAGTAGTACAAGATCCTATTAGAAGAAAATTGGATCATGATTTTACTGGTTGGGCCAATAATGATCCAGATCCATCCTGTTAATTCATAAACGAGCTGAGTCGGGCTTCCGATTAGTAATTTGATTTAGAAACTGTTCCTTCTTATAGATCAATCAAATCTAAACTTAGGTCGGTCTAAGCCATGACAGGACCCATTTACCGGCCTAGCTATGAATGGTCCAAATGGCACTAATTTCATGGACTATCATGTAAGAACCCTAGTATCTTAGGAACTTCTAAGAAATCTATCCTAATATTGTTGAGTGTTTATGACGCAATTAATCTTATTGGTAATTGAACTGATCTAATTACAATTATGTTTTCTTGCTGCTTTTTTGGTAGGACAAATGGGCAAAGAATCTGTACCTTGCTTCTGTATGTTATGGCCGCACGGTGTCATGACATGTGCGAAGGTGCTGAGGCGGAAGCTGTGTATTGCTCAGGACCAATCTCTAGGTGTAAGCTAGCTTTGTTTTGGATTCACTTGTTTTATTTTCCCAGATTTGTATATGCTATATATCTATTGAAGATGGCATTAACTGGATTATGATGAGGAATTGAATCCCAAGATTTCTTTATGTATTGTATTTTATTTTTATTTTTATTTTTTATTTTTAATTGTTAGATGGGTTATTTATCTCTGTTGGTTTTATGCAGTTTGTAGAGTTATGAAATTAGTTTGCTTGCTCTCCCTGTGGTTCTTTCTCTAGGTGAATAGTAAAATGTTCTGGGATTTACCCTTTGCAGATTTTATATAATGAGTTTTATAGCAGTGAAAATCATCACTATTGAAGTCTCACTAGTCCTATGTTGTGTACTGTGGTTGCACTTCCATGGGCTTCTAGAAAGTAGTCTTTAATGCTTGTGGACCAGTGTATTAGCTCTTGATTTGACTCCGTTGTGGTTGGCATATAGTCGATTTATGTGCGTACAATATTTAAAAATGAGTCATTGCTTTAGTTTTTCGGCCTTGACCTTTCGATGGCTCGTTTTAGTCAATGCTTTCAAGGAGGTTAGCTGCTTCTTCCACTTGTTACTTTGACGTGCAAGGCCTAGATTTAAAGTTCATATTTTGATGTAAAAGTATTCATAAAAAAACTTCCAAGAATAGCCACTGTCATAAGTAGTGAAATATTATCTATAATTGGATCTTGTACTTGATTAACATCTTGAGTTCATTTTAGTTTTGTTTGATATACAATGTAATATTAATAGTGGTTGATATTTAGATGATCCATCATGTTGCATTGAGTTTTTAGGGTAAAGGTATGCCTCTTTATTGATTTTTGTAATATTTTTAAAGATGATTTGATTTTTGTATTTTTTATACTTTTAGAGTAGTGTAATGTTAAGATGAAATATTGGCAACCTTTCACTAAAATTCAAAATTTCATGAGAATATATCTGAAGCCCAATCTGTTTATTAGTACATGATTATATGCTCATTTTAGGTATGATACTATAACTAAGCAATTGTGCTCTATTAAAATTTTAAGGATCATTGCTTTCAAAAAAAAAAAAAAATTTTCTATTAATAATATTTTTGTTATTTGTTTGAAATTTACTATTATTAATAACTTAAATTTTTATTTAATATTTATTAAATTTTAGGATAATTTAAAAAATATCTATATTTGTATAAAATTTTAAAATCATATCAAAAGAATTTAATAATATAACTAAAGTATAATTATATCTTTTTTTAATCATAATTATAGGTAAATTATAAATAGCTCATCAATAACTTATAAAAAGTTTGACTATATATTGCGTCTTATGGAAGTTTTAACATAAATTTTTATTTTGGTTCAAATTCTACGTAATCAATAAAATCAAATTTATTTTACATTTTTTAAATAAAATTTTAATATAATTAATTTTATTTTTTATCATTATTTCAAAACTAAACAAAAAGCTTTTAAACTACTTTTTTTCACAAAAACCATAGACTGATGAATGGTTCAGCTATAATAACGTGACGGACTTTAGAGACATTATAAAAAAGATTATATAGTTTTAATATCTGATTAATAAATTAATTAATCAAGTATCTATGCGTATATGTATATGGAAAAAGTCAGCAATTTATTTTGGTGATAGTAGCATTGTTTGTTACAATGCTCATTATTTAACATATTTTTATAGTTTTTAGCATAAAATGATAAATTAAATTAGTTAAATATAATAGTTTATTAGTTTGAATAGTTATTACTATTTATGATAGATATTATTATATTTTTTGTAATTTTATAAAAATAATAATTTATTGATTCTATGTATCAAAGAGTTGATCGGTTTTTAATTCAATTCAATTTTTTACGTGATTGATTTAAACAAATGTGTTCATATACTTAATATTTTTGAACAAGATTATTTAATATATGATAATATGCTCAATATATTACATATTGAGCATATTATCATATATTATAATGATTTTGTTTAGATAGAAATCCACAGCTAAAACATATATAATGAGTTGCAAATAGAAAAAAAAAATTCTAAAATAATCATCATGTAATCTAATAGTTTGTGTTTATTAAAAAACTGATTTTCTTTGATAAAAATAAATTCATAATTACATAAACAATTTGGCAGCCGCCGGCCTAATAGAGAGACAAGCGGTTCGGGTCTTTCGATGGACCCGATTGAAGTTTAGTCGCATAAGTATTGTACCGAGCAAATGTACAACCCTCCCGCATCGAAATGCTATGCGAGCACGCGGTCGAATTTTTTGCCTGAAAATTGCGAAAATCCCTGAACTAACCATCAGGAGTTTTTGCAGTCGCATATAAAGTTTCATGCGGAAACTCGCATACGGTTTTTTTCTCTTGTAAATTGCGGTCTGGTTGTGCGTTAAAAGCCCAAGTTGTTTTTATCAAAAAAGTCCAAATTCTTTTCTTTTTTTTTTAAACAGAAATTTCTTTCAAAATACTTAAACTTCTCAGCTAAAAAAAAAAACTTAAATTTTCCAAAAATTAAAATTCCAAGAAATTAAAATTCCAAAGTTGCTCGAATATCATTAAAAATTTTCATTTCACAAATTATTTTGATCATACAATCAAATAAAAAATAAGATCGTGACTTGTGAGTTTCAATTTTTTTATTTTAAATAACAAAAATTAAGGCAAATTACTGATAAAATCTCTACATTAAAATTTTTTGTTAAAATAATTTTTTTTATTAATACAATTTTTATTATTTGTTCGAAATTTATTATTATTAATGATTTAATTTTTATTTTAATATTTAATTAATTTTAAGAAAATTTAAAAAATATGTTATTTTAAAATTTTAAAATCATATAGAAAGAATTAAAAATAATCATGTAATCTAATAGTTTGTGTTTATTAATAAACTGATTTTCTTTGATAAAAATAAATTCATAATTACATAAAAAATTTGGCAGCCGCCGGCCTAATAGAGAGATAAGCGGTTCGGGTCTTTTGATGGACCCGATTTAGTCGCATAAGTATTGCACCGAGCAAATGTATAACCCTGCCGCATCAAACTTCTATGCGAGCAGGCGGTCGATTTTTTGCCTGAAAATTGCGAAAATCCCTGAACTAACCATCAGGAGTTTTTGCAGTCGCATATAAAGTTTCATGCGGAAACTCGCATACGGTTTTTTTTCTCTTGTAAATTGCGGTCCAGTTGTGCGTTAAAAGCCCAAGTCGTTTTTTTCAAAAAAGCCCAAATTCTTTTTTTTTTTTTTTTTAAACAGAAATTTCTTTCAAAATACTTAAACTTCTCAGCTAAAAAAAAACTTAAATTTTCCAAAAATTAAAATTCCAAAGTTGCTCGAATATCATTAAAAATTTTCATTTCACAAATTATTTTGATCATACAATCAAATAAAAAATAAGATCGTGACTTGTGAGTTTGAATTTTTTTATTTTAAATAACAAAAAATTAAGGCAAATTACTGAAAATCTCTATATAAAATTATTTTTGTAAAAATAAATTTTTCTATTAATACAATTTTATTATTTGTTTGAAATTTATTATTATTAATGATTTCATTTTTAATTTAATATTTAATAAATTTTAAGACAATTTAAAAATATGTACATTTTAAAATTTTAAAATCATATAAAAGAATTAAAAAGTATAAAGTAAAGTATAATTTTAAATAAACTGTAATTAGTTATTCAATAACTTGTCAGAATATTATCCATATATTGCATCTTATAAATTACATAAAAATGTAATTTTAATACAATTATATTTTTAACGGACATTAGAGACATTATAAAAAAATTTATATAATTTTAATATCTAATTAATAAATTAATCAATCTTGTATCTATGTATATATGTATATGTCCAGAATGAGATCGTAATTTGGCTCAACAAGTATGTGGAGAAGTTTATTTTACCGACAATAGCAATTTTGTTACAAAGCTTATTATTTAACATATTTTTATAGTTTTTACCATAAAATGATAAAATTAAATTAGTTAAATGCATTAGTTTATTATTTTACTATTTAAGATAGATATTATTATTTTTTTTAATTTTATAAAAATAATAATTTATCGATTCTAATGTACCAAATAGTTGACCGATTCTTAATTCAATCTGATTTTTTACGACATTGATTTAAACAAATACGTGAAATTTCATGAGATTATTTAATATATGATAATACGTGCAATATATTACATATTGGCATACACATTATGTAAATGAGTATAATAATGATTTTGTTTAGATAAAAATCCACAGTTAAAACATATAAAATGAGTTGCAAATAGAAAAAAAATTTCTAAAATAATCATCATGTAATATAATAGTTTGTGTTTATTAATTTTTTTGATAAAAATAAATACATAATTAGATCAAAATTTGGCAGCCGCCGGCCTAATAGAGAGACAAGCGGTTCGGGTCTTTCGACGGACCCGACTGAAGGTTTAGTCGCATAATTATTGCAACGAGCAAATGTACAACCTTCCCGCATCAGAATCCTATGCGAGCAGGTGGTCGATTTTTTGGCCAGAAAATTGCGAAAATCGCTGAACTAACTAACCATCAGGAGTTTTTGCAGTCGCATATAATGTTTCATGCGGAAACTCGCATACGATTGTTTTTTTATTGTATATTGCGGACCGGTCTGGCTGTGCGTTAAAAGCCCAAATTGGTTTTATATCAAAAAAAAAAGTTATTGTTTTTTAATCAAAATTCTTGAGAAAAGCTGGAAAAGTTTTGAATTTTTGTTCTTTGCCTGGCACGAGGATCAAAACAGGACCAAAATAATAATAATTTAAAAAAAAATAATAACAATAATAAATAAATTATTTTAATTATTCCACACAAATTTTAATATAAAAAATTATATTTTACTTCACATCTCAATAACTTTTAATAAAAATATAAACTTTATTTCACATCTTAGATCAAAAAACTCGATTTGAATATTTTGGTCTATAATGTGAAATAAAGTTGATATTTTTATTTTAAATTATTGAGTATGTAAACTAAAATAATATTTTTTATATTTGAATTTGTGTAAAATGATTTAAAAAATTTATTTATTATTATTATTATTATTATTTTAAAATTAGTACCATTTTAATCCTGTTTTGGTCATGTTTTAATCCTCGTGCCAAATAGGACCTTAAAGATTTTCAGTATTTGAAATGATAGCAATGTTCCTAACTTCCTGCCCAATAGACGTGCCGATGCATGAAGGAATGAATACATGTAAGTCATTTTTTACGACAATAACTTTGACTACCTAGTTACTTTAGTTCTTTGACAATCGAATAACTTTGTAGTTCATATAGCAAATTAGAAATCATTCCAAAAGCTTTATTTAAAAAAAAAAAAAAAAGAAATCATTCCAAAAAGCGATCACGACTGAGTTCCTATATGGTCACCTCAATTGCTCTAATTGGCTATAATGTCGTAAAAACATAATTGTCGTAATGCATTTGAAAGAGGAATTCATGCACTAGTTAAATTAGCTTGTGTTCTCTCCTTCTCTTTTTCCACTATTATAATTACTTTAATTACCTCTAGCAACCTTCTTTGTTACTGAGTAAATACGCTAGCTCAAATTATATATATCATAACTGTAAGAGAATTTCTCAAAATTACCTTAAATCATTAAATTATTAATTTTCTTTCAATTTTTATTTGCTCTTCTATTGATTTCTCTCTCTTCCTATCTCTTGTAGGAGTTATATTTCGAATCTTTACCTCGTAGGACTTCATCCTCCCCTATCACCAAATTCATTTTAACATCAGCACAATATATATATATATATATGTATGATTTTATGTAAATAATTAAATTTTCTATGAAGCTTATGTTAAACATAAAAATCAAATAATTAATTTTAATAGAAAAAAATTAAAAAGAATTATTTAACAGCACAACTTATCACGTCTTATCATAGAAATCATAAAAAAATTACATGACATACATAATGTTCTGATACCATGATACCATCTCTCTCTCTCTCTCTCTCTCTCTCTCTCTATATATATATATATATATAATAATCCTTAATAAACCACTTTAATCATCATAAATCATCAATTCACCACCCTGCAGTTCTTCCTAATCTCGCCGGCGGATCCAGTAAGAGGGCTGATGTTCCCCATCCGGATCATCGAATTGACGAAGCTGAGCAGGAAGGCCGAGCCGTTGCCAGCAGCGAACGCATCCACCAGGGCTCTCGTGGTGGGGTTCACGCCGGCGGCATCGCCGGAGTAGAGGATTTGGTCGGAGGAGAGGATGCCGTCGTTGATCTTGAGATTCTTGAAGTAGTGGTTGTCGAAGACGTCGGTCGAGTTCTGGTCGAGCGCCGTCGTGACGTTGCCGTCGCCGTTCTGCGGGCAGAGGGTCTGCAGCTGCGAGGCGAGGTTAGAGTCCAGCGAAGGGTCCGGCGCGCCGGTCCCGGAGAAGTTGAAGAGGCGGTTGCTGAACGTGACGCAGCGAGCTCGGCCGATCGTGTGGCCTCCTGTTTTTAAATTAAAGAA
Organism: Apostasia ramifera; assembly: GCA_019297695.1. Lineage (NCBI taxonomy): Eukaryota > Viridiplantae > Streptophyta > Magnoliopsida > Asparagales > Orchidaceae > Apostasia > Apostasia ramifera. The sequence goes on from JAEMOT010003495.1 coordinate 323,627, forward strand.
AGCAGAATGTTGAATTATATTATTTATAATTATATTTTGATTCATCTATTTTTAAAATTTTCGTTTAGGTTTATATAATTTTTTACTTTTATATTTTTCTTTTAAATTTTAAAAATTTAAGTAAAATATTAAAAATAATATGAACTGAAATAAATTGATATAAAATTAAGAAAATATTTAGGGCATGTTTGGTTGATAGCTTCAAGCGGTTTCAAGTTGGACGAAAATGATTTAATAAAATTAATTAGCCAAATAATTCTAATTCATCCTATAAATTTGAATCCGTTTTATAAGTATGAAACAACTTCAAGGCCACGAAGCCGAAACCATCGAAACGGTGGTTTCAAACTCGCGATCGCTTCTTCTTTTTTCTCAGATTTTTTGAAAAACATATATGGGGATAAATTTGGTATTTTTCTTAAGGCTAAAATTAAGAGATAATTAAATCTGATAAATTCAAAATTTAAAAAATAATAACAAATCATCTTTTGACTCATAACCACATCCCTTAAATATCTCAAATTTTGATATATATTCTCGTGAGAATTTTAAATTAATAATATTTAAATAAATTATAAAATTTTGAATAAATATTTTTTATTTACTTTTATTATAAA
>JAEMOT010003495.1:324266-341782 GCA_019297695.1 Apostasia ramifera
TTATAAAATTTATATATTTTTATTATTTTTGAGATTTTATTGTGAGATGAAATAATTTCTAAATTAATATTCATCCAAATAAAAATAAATTAAAGTAGATTCAAAATTAATTTCAAACCACTTTTCATCCAAACAAAATTTAAATTTGAAACTGCTTCATTTATCTGAAATCGCTTCAAACTTTGAATCCGATTCTATTTATTTTGAATCTGAATCCGCTGTCAAACAGGCCCTTAGTTCAATGTTACATTAATATTATGTTATGTTATAATATTTAAATATTATTTTTTAATTAATATTTTTATAATTTTTTAAAAAATTATTTAAACATAACATTAAATTCAAATTTTTTTTTTATATAACGTGATATAGTATCAAAATAGCATCAAACTAAATGCCTCACAAATTTTATGATTACGAGTAAAATAACACAAGCAATTATGTTACCTGATAATGTGACGACATCCGTAACATTGAGCCCGACGGCGTTGAATTTAGCAATGATTGTGTTGAGAGGGTCGATAGGAGCTGGAAGGCCACTGTTGGAACCACTCTGGTTAGACACCAGACCATCTCTTCTTCCAAGCAAAACATTCCATGAAGGCCCTCCACACTTTAAAAATATTTGATCTTATGTCATTAAGAGCTCACAATATATCACATACATTTGTGTATGTTGAAATTATTTTGAATACCAAATTTAATATTTAAATTATGGAGGCAAAGGAAGATTGAGTACTATCACTTGTATTGTTCAAGGGCTTGAAGTAGAAGGAAAAAAAAAAAAAAAAGAAGCAAAAAGAAAAGAGAGAAATAGAGGTGATTTGTGCGATTCGTAACTCGTGGAAGGACGCTCGACTCGGGCAATTGGAGGCCTTCGTTCGGCATTTTTTCCCGTCTATTTCTTAATTAGAACCCCTTTTTTTTTGGTGAGATTTAATGTTGTTTCTCTATTTAAAAATTATCAAGACTTTGATTCTTATTTGTACTTAAACCTTAATAATGAATTATTCAAGTTCTCTCCTTTCTCAATTAGAATATTTTATAATTGAATCATATAAATCTTGAACTCAACTTGCTTTCATTCTTGATTATTATTGTACAGTTTTAGCTTTTTCTTTAAGAATTAAATCCTGAAAAGATTTTTATTTTTTATATTAAAAAAGAAATTTTGTTCTAACAAAATGCATGTTCACATGTATAGGATTAAAGTTTTTTTTTTTATGCTAGGATTAATTGTTATATAATCTAATTTAATTGATAACGAGATTAAAATTGAATTAAGAAGACGTTTGATTCAATTATATTGTGATATTATATTATTTAGAGAAATTAATTGTTTGGCTTGATAATACATCTAGATAATATTAAAAAAAATCAGATTACCACTCTAATAAAACATTTAGATGCCATTCAAAATCCCTAAATTTCATTAGAAAAAGATGAAGTTGGATTAAAATTCTATCATCTTATAATATAACCACATAGAACCAAATAAACAACTGTTTAGAGATAACATAATCATCTACATAATACTGACATTTAAATAACATGAACATCTAAATAATATTAAATCAAACAACTCTTTAAGTTCATTTCTATGAGATAGTTTGTCGATATCAGATCACGAGTCATAATTAGTTTGAGTCAAGAGGTAAAGTTAAAAGTTAGATAAAAGGGTCTGGAACTGAAATTTTGACTTCGAACTCCTATGGACACTAGTCGTGTAGAACAACAAAAATCATGCTGATCAAGAAAAAACTTACGAGAAGAACTGAATCCCTGGCAGCAAGGGCAAGTATGTCAGCACAGGAGACCGTTCCATTGCACTCATTCTCTACTGCTGCTTTTATAGTGTCTACCACCTCGAATCCTCTCGCAGAGTTCAGATTTGGTAACGCGAATTTCTCACCATTACTGCCATCTAACAGGATTGATGCATCACAGCCCTGCATTAAAATTCACATCACCAGAGAATATAGAAACGATAGATTTCGAGTTGGTTCTCATGTTGGTTCAATAAAGTTCAAACAATATTTTAAAGCAGAAAAACTATTTACATATTAATCTGTTACACGATGTTTTTGCAGATTTATACGTATATGCATGACAAGATTAATTCAATTCCTAATTCAATAAATTTCATTTCAAGCTGAGTTTCTATTTTAGAACAAATTATAAGAGGTTTTGATTGTATGAAAAGTGTTCAGTGACAAAACAAAAGGTTATATAAGTTACTAATTTAAAGTTAATGAGTCCTTAAACTTTATCTAACAGAGAAATGCTATTCAGACCAAACAAAGAAGCCCGAAAAGGTACAGGTCTATTGGATAAGAGCATTGTTCCGTAAATGAATGTATTGTTCCGAGATTGTTCCGTGAATAAAGGTTTTTAGCCGCAAAACAATATTCATCTAACAAGCAATGGATGTTTTTCTCCTTGGGAATAATGGTAAATGAATTCTGTTTACTAGAATGATGAGCAAATTAAACTCAATACCAACACAAATTCGGAAATTATCATCTTCAGGCCATCTACAAATCAACAAGGCTTGACATTTGCCATAATTGAAAATCAAAGAAGAGGACCACAACGGATTAGAACTAATATCACCAAAATCCATCAATAAGTCGTGTAACATATATACGACTTGTACAAAGGCTGCACATTCAATCCTTCTGTAATGCACGTGGTGTATGACTTATAACAGGCCATCTTCTATCAGTAAGTCATATGCTGTATATATATGTGTGTGTATATATATATGTGCAAAACATGATATATATAAACATGAACTAGAAAACATGAAAAAATTCGAAGATCACATTGACAAAGCAGTCATGGAAGTGGAGGCGTAGCAGGGAAGCCCCCATCCTGATCTCATTCTGAAGAGCTTTAAAAACTTCACGGAATACTACTCTTTTTAAGTTAGGGCAACTTTTGGCATAGAAATCAGCAGTTAACTGGCTTCTCACTGTGGAAAGTGAGCACAGGGAGATAAGCAAAATAACTAAGACAGAGGAGTTTCTAATAACTCTGAAGGCTTCCATATCTAACTACTAAAACCTCTGTGTGTCTTCCTAGATTGGATGCTGGCAGCTGCACAAGGCCTCATGGCACAGCTTTATATGATGCTGCTGAGCCCTACAAGTACTGATGACATCATGCACCAGCTATTTCAGGGCTTGCAATTATGCTCTAAACACCAGACTTAATCAAAAACCGATCTAATTAAATAAATCATTTTGATTTCCTCTTAGTTGACTGTAACAATATAAATTTATTCCTGTTACAATATATAAATTTAAGTTTTTAGGTCAATTAACAATTGAACATCTACGAAAGTAGCAAAGTCAGAAGTCAATTATGCTCTAAACACCGATTTAATCAAAAACCGATCTAATTAAATAAATCATTTTGATTTCCTCTTAGTCGACTGTAACAATATAAATTTATTCCTGCATACAACATATAAGTTTAAGTTTTTAGGTGTTAATTGAAGATCTACGATAGTAGCAAAGTCAGAAGTCTCAAGTTAAGTTCTGTCATAAGCTTAAAAAAAGGAAGACCTACGCTAAATTGAATTCATAGTGCAAAGCAAAATAACTTGAGCATGAAAGGGCATGTAAGAATATAAAATTATTTCGAGTCCATAACCTAGAAGCTTAAGCTTTTAGGTCAGTTGGTAACCAGAAAAACCTTTGTCACCTCAAACTAGCTGAGATGAACTCATGAATTATTTCTCTTATCCATTCAACACTCAATGTAAATTTTTATGCAGTTTGTTTCCTAAGTTAACTTTAACCTGAGTTAAAATTAGCCTTATATATCATATCATACACAAATTTCAATATTAAAATTACAATATTTCAAATTATACATAAATTACAACAATAAAATTAGCTTTATTTCATATCCTACACAAATTTCAAAATAAAAACTAACTTTAGCCCCAGTTAAAAGTAACCTTACAAACAAATACCCATATATGAGCAAAAATAAGTCAAGATCATATTTAATATTTACACATTATTACATGAATGTTACATGAATATATGCGAGAGATCAACCAAAAATCATAAAAGGTTTTATACAAGGACACGCAAGTAGAAGAACAAAATATAATTGCGGGGCAATTTGTCTAAACTCAAAACTAGTTTGATGAATGCTCAAATTTTACTCAATTTTCTCATGGTTTGCAATTAAGTTACTAAAATGAAATAATTCAATTCAAAATCAAGTTGCTACAGTAATAACTACCATATGTGGAAATTTTATAATGCACAAGACGTTATACAAAGGTCAAATTACATTTGGGTCCCTAAGGTTGCGATCCCTTATAAATAGATCCCAATATTTGAATTAGATGCATTTGAGTTTGTGAGGTTTCCAGTTAGTTATAACAATCACCTCCCCCTGCTATGAATATCCAAAATACTTTCCCTAATACATAAGTAAGACTTCCTCTTTCTTTTCTTCCTATTCTGTGCTCTCCTTGGCAAAGAAAAATTAGAAAAAAATCGATCTTCTAAATACTTAATAGTGCGAGAAATCTGAGAGAGGAAGTTGGGTCGAGACAACAAAATCATATGAGAACGAAATATGACAGTTGCGCATGGATATTTTGGATAATTGCTAATATGGAACCCACGTCTTTTGAAAATCAAACAAAAAATTATCTCAAAATATAACACCCAGTTTAAACGTGCAAACCTTAGAGACTATCCTAAAATTTAGATAATTTGCTTGAAATCCTACATTGCAGTCAATTCAAAAGTTGAAGTCTGCCTCAAAATGAAAGCCATATCTCAACAACCCGAATGTAATCAACCATATCATAAATGTACATGGAGAATGTATATATGCTGAAAAAGGTAAGGTATAATTAATACATGTATAGAAATACATAATTACTTGTATTATGGACAAAATTCTTCAAAGTATAACCCGTTCAATACATACAGCATAAATCAAACTACACTAAAAATTGAGTTTGAGATCAGGTTGACTGCAAACCCAATACCCAAATATACAAAATTGAAGTTTCAGACTAGAGTATAGTTGATAGAAGTCGGCACAATATCCAACCTAGTGGGCTTCCATTCTTATCTTTTTCTGTAGTGGGTGGTGGCCAACTCAACTGAAGTGCCAGCATGAACCCTAACTTAGTGTGATCCATTCATTAAGGTTTTGGGTTATAATAATATGCTAATGAATTGTATTATATACAAAAAGATGTCCCTTTTTGGTCCTGGTTCATGGAGGTTCAAGGAGCCTGGTCAGATTTGGTTCACATGTTGCAGTTGAATTTCGTGCATTCACCACAGTGTTTCAGTGTTTTAAAACATGTAAATGGCAAGCATGCCTGTGCTTCATGAAACTATGTTTAAGATGAAGTGAAACATTAAGTAATAGAACTAAGAAATGAAATAAAAATAGCACACAAAGAGCCAGAGTAACTACGACCAGAAGTGAATTGACTAGATCGAATATAAGCCCTTTCAGAGCAGTTGTATGACCCTAATCACATTATAATATTATATATATATATGTATATATATAAAACAAATAAACAATTTGATGTACAAATCTTCAGAAGTTTCATATTGGATGATCCACTAGACATTTGTGATGGAGCACATCAAGTAAAATTTGAAACATCTTCCAACAACAGTTTAGTGCATGACAGAGATTCAGAGTATTTTAACATCTCAAGTGAGTGCTTGTGGTTAATGCATAAATGATATTGGGTCCTGGCGACGCTACACAGTGGGAGGCGAACGTGGTTTGCATTATACATCTTGGCTTATCACTTTTTTTTTTAATACTGTAATATAATATTTGATGAAGCCGCCCAGGTTGGGAGACCGAATTAGAAGCCAGTCCACCCAGCAGTTTATTCTTATCTGAATTGCAATTATATATAAATATATATATATATATATATTATATTGATGTAACTAGATTAAATGATGTCTATATTGCATGCATGAATTTGAAGCTACACACGTGTTGTATTGTCAGAAACGTTGAAAACCTTGAGAAGAAAATAAGTAAAAGAGTGAATAGCAACTGATTCCACTAGTTTTCCCTCATATGTAGTTAGGTCCCCAATGTTTAAAACAACAACTAGGTCTCTCTAGTTGTCCCTCATATACAATGGCTGAGGACCTCGATGCATGTTTAGAAAGTTTTGAGGACCACTTTACTTAAATTATAAACAGTAGGGACAGAGTTGCACCAAAGAGATCTAGTTGCTATTTACCCTTTGTAAAATCTAGTGTTCGTAAGTAACCCAGAAATGTGCATTGAGTTAATCTAAGAGAAAGCTTATCATCAACCTCAGAATAGAGGGTATGGACAAAGCAAATACGCCTAAAGACACGAGGAACCAAAGAGAACAAGGGCTTCTGGGGATTGAAGATAAAATAAGGAGATTTATTGTTAATGATAAAAGATGATATTCTATTAATCTTCAGCAGTAAGAACAACATTGATCAATCGGATCAAGGAACATTCACCTGAAATATTAAGGTGCAAGAAACACATCAAGCAAATGATGATGAGTAAGCTCAGCCACTCCATTTTGTTGAGGTAAATATTAGCAAGAAATTTGACGAATAGTTTTCATGGAAGTATAAAAAGGGCAAACTTAGACTCTATGTACTCAACAATATTATATGCTCAAATAATCCTAATAGAGGTTGAAAAATACACCTGTATTTCTTCACAAAAGACATTAATAAAAGATAGCATATTAGAATGAATCTTTAACAAATGCTATAGAGTAACATGAGAAAAATTATCAATAAAGATAACAAATTAGTGATGTTAACGTAGAAACCCGCGTAGATGTAGTGGATATGAACTTTCTGACAAAGAACGTGAAGTAATGTAGACCTAAGAAAGGCACTTCAATGCAACTTTTTAGCTTTCAACCTTCCTTAGTGATGGAGGGCATCCTCAGTATCGATTTTGCTGTCGACATCGAGTATGACTTGTAGGAGAATTTCACCTACATCTGTAGCATACACCTTTATTTATGATGTATTTTCTTTAAAATTTTCTATGTATTTTGGTAAAGAGATGTGTGAAGAGACATATTTTGGACCTTGCTTGAGAGAGAGAGAACTTGTATCATGGGCTATTTATATTGGGAGTTATTAGAACTTGTATTTTCTTTTCCTTTCTCTTCTTCTTCTTCTTCTACTTCTTTCCTTGGGCTCGGCATCACCTTTGATGGACGAAACAGAGGGCATGAGAGAGAGAAAACCAGGAGAGAGAGGGAGAGCACACGCATAAAGAAAAAAATTGAAAAGATAGAAAGAAAAAATGCTCGGGACTCACGCAAGATAAGAAAGAGGGAGAGGCGGTTATGGCGTTATGCTTATCCTGTTTAATGAAAAAAATACATTTTGGTCTCACAGTTTACATTCCCTAATAAATAGGTCAAAATCCTTACACTTAAGTCCTAATTCATTTATTTTAAATCCAAAGCAGTTCGAATAAATTTTAAATCATATTTTGAGTTAACAACTATAAAAACAATCTAATAACATAGTTAAAATAACATTTAGCAAAATATTATATGAAACATTAAATTTGAAAAAACCTGAATGTATATGTATAATGGAGTTGTTACCTATATTCGGACATAAGAAGGTTTGACCAAAGATTTTCTTATTACAGTTGGGTTATACCAAAGCTCAGTTTTAAGTCTGCAACTTTTTACTTCGGTTATAGAAGTCCTAACTGAACAAATCCAAGATGAGGTGCTTTAGTGTATGCTCTTTGCAGATGATATTATCCTTATTGATAAAACTAAAGAGAAAGCCAAAGCAAAACTCGAGCTTCTACTTTAAATCTAATGATTTTCATCTCAATATCTGGAATGCACATTTAGTTAAGAAAAAAGTACTTATATTACTGATGCAATAATTGGTGATCAAATTATCAAAAAGAGTGAACGCTTTAGATACCTTGGATCAATCATATAAAATAATAGTGAAAAAAATAATGATATTATTAGCAGAATCCAAGCAGGATGAATAAAATAAAAAAATACTTTTATTGTGTTGTGTGATAGAAAAATTTCTTTTAAACTTAAGGGTAAATTTTATAAAATTATAGTAAGACCAGCGAAATATATGGTGTTGAATGTTGGCCTATAAAGAGAAAATATATAAATAAAATGAGTATTGCAAAAATAAAAATGCTGAGATGAAAATGTAGGAATACTTGAAAGAATAGAATGAGAAATTAATATATCCGGTTGAAAGTTGGAGTTACACCAATTGAGGATGAACTTAGAGAAAATCAACTTAGATGCTTTGGACATATAAATCGTAGGCCGATTGAAGCTCCAGTTAAGAAAATCGACTTATTGAATTTTGCCCATGTACCAAAAGAAAGATGAAAACCAAAGAAGACATAGCAAGAAATTATAAGAAATAATCTTACGAATTTAGACCTAGAAAAAGATTTGCTAATTGTTAGAGTGTAAAAGAAACAAAGAATTCATGCAGCCGACCCCATTTAGTGGGATTAAGGCTTAGTTATTGTTGTTGTTTAAATAGCTGCATTTCAATTCGATTTCAACCTAAACTTATGTTTAACCCAAATCTAACATAATTAAACTATTTACAAGGTAAATAAAATATAACATACCATTAAACTTGCTCAATTAGAAACAAAACATAGTAATTACTATAATTAAAGATCAGGATATTACAATTCTCCTCACCTTTAGAAAATTTATCTCTGAAATTTTACTTAAAAAGTTCTGAATATATTTTCTACATTTCTTCTTCAACTTTATATGTAACCTGTCTTTTTGTCTGATTTTTTCGAAGTACTTTAATCATCGAAATTTATTTATTTCTCAATTGCTTCACATTTTGTTAAGGATCTTTACTAGCACTTCTTTATAGCTCGGGTCAGATCTAATTTTCATCTCCTTTGAATCAAATTAAACATGAGAGGATCATAGATATATTTTCTTAGTGAAGAGACATGAACTACATCATATATTCCTAATAGTTGAGATGATAGTGTCAATTGATAGGCAATTGCACCAACTCTTCAGGTAATCTGGAAAGGTCTAAAATACCGAGGCTTCAATTTGTTTGCTTTTCCAAATCTAAACGTTCCTCACACCGAGATCACTTTATGAAATACATGATCTCCCTTTTCAAACTCCAATTGCGTATGATGTGCATCAAAATATTTATTTTGCCTTAGGATATTAAGAGTCATTCATGAATCAACTTGATCTTCTCAATAGCTTCATCAAGAAGTTGTGGCTTAAATATTGCTCATTCATTACCTTCAAACTAGTATGACGACTAACACTTTCTTCCGTAAAGAGCTTCATATAGTACCATATCAATGCTAACTTGATGACTATTATTATAAGCAAACTAAATCAATGGAAGGTGATTCTCTCAGCTCCCCCCAAAGTCAAATAGACACAACCTTAATAAATCCTCCAAAGTTTATATTGTTTCTTTTTGTCTGTCTGTCAGTTTAAGAATGAAAAGTTGTACTGAATTTCAACTCAGTACCAAACACTTAATGCAACCTTTTTCAAAAATGAGATGTAAACTTAGGATCTCGATCAGAGATTATTGCCCTAGGAATTTTACGCAATTTTACAATATGATTCAAACATACTTTAGCTAATTTTTCAGCTGTATCAGTTGTCTTTATAACCAAAAAATGTGCTGATTTTATCAATCTATCAACAATCACTCATATTGCATTATACTTTAGTGGTGATTTACATAGCCTTACTATAAAATTCATAACAATTTCTTCCCACTTTTATATTAGAATAAGAATGATTATAGTAGACCACTAGGTCTTTGGTGTTTTTTAATTTGCTGATAAGAGAGATATTAACGAATTCCGCTACATCCCTTTTCATTTTTGGCCACCACATAATTTGTTTTAAATTACTATACATTTTGTTTATTTCAGGGTGAATAGAATATTTAGAGCAATGTGTTTCTCGTAGTAGTAATTGTCCAAGCCCATCAATTTCTAGAACACAAACCCTTTCTTTGAATTTTAGTACTCCATGTTCATTCAATCTAAAGTCACATTTCAATCCCATTTCTATTTTCTTAATGAACTTCTAAAACTCGAGATCACTACTTTAACCTTCTTTTACCTGTTAAAGCCACTCTGGTACGACTAGTTGATTTAAATATAATATACCTTGATCTGTTAACCCAATTAACTGTAGCCTTTTCAACTAAACATCAATTGTTGCTCATCTCACTCGAGCAACGACATATTCAAGCTTGCTTTTCTAATCAAAGCATCAGCTACAACATTAGCTTTACCCGGATGATAAATAATTTTCAATCAAAGTTTTTAAATAATTCTAGCCAACGTCATTATCTCAAATCCAATTTTTCTGCGTGAAGATATATTTTAAATTCTGATGATCAAATACACTTCATACCTTACACCATATAAATAATGCTTCAAAATCTTTAATGCAAAATTATTGCAGTCAATTCAAGAGCATATATAGGATAATTCTTCTCACGTGTTCTTAATTGACAAGAAGCATAAGCTATTACTTTACTATACTGCATAAGAACACATCCCAGCTCTTGAAATGAAGCATCAGTAAAAATATGAAATCCTTCATTTTCTTCTGATAATTAAATAATTCTTTAATTTCTAAAAAATTTCTTCACATTCTACACTACATTCTACCCTTTTGAGTATGTTGGTGAGAGAAAAGGCTATCTGAGCAAAATCTTTAATAAATTTTCTGTAATAACCAGTTAATCCCAAAAAATTGTATATCTCCTTCACATTAGTTGGTCTAAACCAATCTACAGCCACAGAAATCTTTTGTGAATCTATAGGTATTCCTTCTACACTTATCATATGGCCTAATAAAATTACACTAGATAGCAAAAATTCGCATTTAGATAATTTACTATAAAATTAATTCTCCCTTGACTTTTACAACACTAAATGCAAATGTTGAGTGTGTCCCTCCTAAATCTTTGAGTAAACAAGTATGTCATCAATGAACACAATCACAAACTAATTCAAACATAGTTGAAAGACTTGATTTATTATGTTAATAAAAATTGTAGGTGCATTAGTTCACTTTATTCACTTCATAAATACTCTATTGTCTTAACCATTTTGATAAAGCGGTAGGTAAAAAGGCACTAGTGGTCGTGGCTTTCAGCTAAAGACAACCACTTTATTGAAATGCTACCCCCCATCATAATAATATGTACATAATAATAAAGATGAAGGTTGGCTTAAAAGTATGAAACAAATTAACTATAAGTAAGAACATACATAAACATAAAGTAGATACTCGCTAAATAAGATGCCATATAGACAAGTTAAATAAATAAGCTTGACAAACAAATTTGTTTTGACTTTAACTAATACTTTGGTAGGATAACACAAAACTTTGACACATAAAATGCATTAGCTAATCCAAATAGCATTACTAAATATTTATAATGCCAATAGCAATTTCTAAAAGTAGTTTTCGATATATGTTCTTTTTTTAATTTTTAAACTGACAATATCCTGAACGAAGATCAATCTTAGAAAATATTGAAGCCTCCTGAAGTTAATCAAATAAATCATCAATCCGAGGCAATGGATACTTATTCTTGATAGTCAATTTAATTTTCTATAATCAATACACATTATTAGAGTTTCATTTTCTACTTTACAGATAACATCGGTACTCCCCATAAAGAAACACTTGGACAAATATATTTTTTATCTAATAACTCTTGCAGTTGAGTCTTTAGCTCTTGTAATTCAGTAATAGGTTTTTGAAATTAGTTTAATCCCCGAAATTATATCTATAATGAGCTCAATCTCACAATCTAGTGAAAGTCTAAATAATTCTTCTAGAAATACATCAGGATATTTATTCACTACTGGTATATCTTACAGCTTGGTGATACTACCTTAGTGTCTGTAGTGATTGTCAAATATGTTTTATTACCCATCTTAAAATATTATTGAGCTTTTAAGGCAAAATTTATTGGTTTTTTCTACCTTTATCATAGAATATTAGATCCTCCAATCCTAAAGTATGTACTTTCACTTTCTTTTTTAGACAATCTATAATCACTTGGTTCATAAATAACCTATTCATTTCCAAGATCATATCAAATTTAAACATAGATACAACAATCAGTCTAGGTAAAAATTATCTATTTTTTATTTTTATCTTTTCTTCCACAAAGGAATTCATTTAAGTGCCTGTTGGTAATAAACACGAAAAGGATTTCAAAGAGGATAAGAATTAAAAAATAACCTCCGTACAACTTCAGAAATAAAAAATGCAAAAATCCAAAATCAAATAACACAGTTATTGAAATTTCATGAAGAATTAAAGTACTTGTAATCACATCAGGTGATTTTGGGGCATTTTCTATGCCAGACCGCTCACCAAGTGCCTCAGACCTGATGAAGCGGCCGAACTCATGAGGTTAGTCCATCAAGAAGAATGTGAGACTCATGCTCGAGGACGAAGTTTAGTTATGCGCATACTCCGTCAGGGGTTCTTCTAGACCAACATCAGCAAAGAGGCTCAGGCATTTGTTGAAAAATGCCCCCAATGCCAAGATTACGCCGATCTACAGAAGCGACCAGCAGGTTTCCTTAAGCCAATCAATTCCTCATGGCCCTTTGTAGTGTGGGGGCTTGACTTCTTGGGTTCAATGCCCCTCGCGGCGTGTAGCTACAAATGGATCTTGGTTGCAGTTGACTACTTCACAAAGTAGATCGAAGCAAAACTCATAACTCAACCCAACGCTTAGCGTGTAGAAGACTTCCTATGGGCCAACATCCTATGTAGATATGGCATCCCGATGACCATGGTAACAGACAATGGCACTCCTTTCACCAATGAAAGGATCCGTGATTTCTGTGAAAGACACCAGATCAGCCTCAAATATGCGTCTGTCTGACATCCACGCACTAATGGCCAAGTCGAAGCCGCCAATAAGAATATCCTCAACACTTCAAAGAAGCGCCTGGATGGAGCAAAGGCCCGCTGGCCCGAGGAACTGCCAGGTACTCTGTGAGCATACAATACGACCCCCACTGAGGTCACACAGGAATCCCTCTTTTCTCTTGCCTACGGGATGGACGCAGTTATTCCCATTGAATAGGAGTACTCATATCCCCGGGTAGCGGCCGCTACAAACTTCAGCCCCGATGACATGGAAGCCTAGATGCAGGAAAACAATGATGCACGACGTCTCGACCTAGACCTCCTTGAGCACAGGAAGCAATTGGCAGCACTCAAATGCGTGGAGTTTAAACGTCGAATCGAAAGATGCTACAATCGCAAGGTGAAGGTCCGAGGTTTCGTGCAAGGCGATCTTGTCCTTAAAAGGTGATGGCAAGCGACGGCCTTGGCATTCCAAAGCTTGAGCCAAAATGAGGAAGGACCATACATCGTCCGCGAGGTTACGGAACCTAACACATACTGCCTGATGGATTCAGAGGGCACCCAAATCCCAAGGTCGTCGAGCGGTGATGATCTTAAGAAGTTCTTCGCTTAGAATAGAAGTGTCAGACTCGACTAAACCTTAACAAAGCCTCGTCAGGAATCTCGTTCCTAATTGTTCCGAACTTTGTCTCCTTCGTCTGCTATGGATTTTCTACTCTGAGGATTCATATTTTATTGACAATGGATTCACGTTTACGATCTGACTCCTGGAATTCTCATACTACCTATGGTCTTCTGAAGCTTCTTATACAAAGCTTGTTGGAACTCTCCTTGGGAATTCTTAAATTTATGGCATTCTGGAATTCACATTGGTCTTCGGGAATTGGTTTTCTGGAATCTCTTATACATGATCCTGGAAATTCTCATATTATTTATGGAATTCGGACCCTTCGTAAATGATGTTTCTTTAGCATTAACAAATGTCGTGAACGATGAGGAACCTCTGCGGATTTCCCTTACGCAAGTTAACATCGTGAGCGATGACTCTTCCGAAAATGATATTTCTCCCTTGCATTAATCATCGTGAGCAATGCCCATTCTGCTAACGATGTTTCATTTACTCTAAGATCGATATTGTTGATATTTCATATGCTTAACACCGGACACGATACTCAAATAGTTCATGACCGATGTTATCCTAACATTCCTAATTATCAATGGTCACCGAGCCTAGTTAAAACCTGCAAGGTAGGTGAGACCTCCTAACACATGCATTTGGACTCCTACCATACGCCTGGGTCAAGGGAACCTGGAAGAGTCAGCTCGTAACCTTAGGGCAGTCCATGTCATCTTATTTCGATGCAAGTCCCCCCATAAGCAGAGTGCCTTCACCCCCGCTAGGATTTGCCGCTCTAACGGAAGTCAACCTATGATCATAGTACAAACATCATCTCTTCACGATATTTCAGACTATCGCGTCCTATGACATCGGAGAAGTTCGCTTCTACGAACTACTCCTAGGCAAGATCACTGCTAGTATTATTGCTTTTTTCCTATGACACTGCAGGTGTTGGCTGAACTTACTCTAAAGCTAACAGGGCATTCTATGCCATCTTCATTCCCTTAAAGGATACATATATTTTGAGCTCATTTATCATCAAAGATAACAATTATGGCTACTATTATAATTAAGCTGATCAACTGGATTGAGGTCAGCTCTTCTAAAATTTATTCCTCTGATTTAACATTTGGAATCAGCTATGAATGAACTATTGCTATTCAATTTTTATAGCAAAGTTTTCAGAAATTTACAGACCTTCATAATTGTTCCTGGTACAAACATCGGCCTGATGTTTCGGACGAACATCCTCTCGACATTGGGGAAGTAACTCCTCCCAGGCAAGATCACTACTAGTGTCATTACTCTTTCCTGTGCAGGTGCAAGCAAGGTCAATTATGATTCACTCCACTTGTCAGCTATCGTATGCAAGGTCGCGAAACTGCAGGATCAATATCCACAATAAGCATTGTTGTCTTCGACGTTTTAACACCGCAGTTCCGATGTTATTCTAATACTATCGTCATATGCAAACATCATTAATGGGTGGTTGACAATTATACTCCTATCCGATCTACACCTGCCCGAAGCTCATCCTTCTAAAATCAGCATCCAAATACAGTTCTTTATTCATTTTCAGAATTGTTCTTACAAACTGATGAATACTCAGAAGAATCATATACAAAGCTTTACACAATTCATAGTAAAACAGACAGGAATCCACTGCCTTTGCCAATTTGGTTGCGATAGTGGCGTCCTGCTCCACAAGAATCTTCTTCAGCCCATCTTCAATGACTGAAAGTGTTAAATCCTTGAAAATCTCAGCTCAGAACGGCCGATGCTCTAAACATCGGAATCGACAATCGGCTATCTATTCAAAGTTGCTTACATTGTTATCGACACTTTCTTGTTCGTTTCCTTCAAGGAATCAAAGTGGGCATACTGCAAATTCGGTAGGGTGATGCCTTGAGGATATTTCATTTTTGCGGCCTCGAGCAACGCACTTATCCATGTGACCATCGATGCATCACTGGGCCCACATAAATGTTCACGCCCATTCATGCGGGGGGATAATGTTTACACCTAGATTCATCATCGCATCTCATTCATACGTGTGGCAAACAGAGGGACCCTCTCAAACTTGTTATCATCAACCAAGTTTTCTTTCGCAGACCTCGGACATCGATCCCGCTGATTCGGCCTTTCATAATATCGTCTATGGTGTTTGGGCATCTCCACCTCTCTGTAACATCGTCCACGGTGTGTGGGCATCCCCACCCTTCTGTAACATCGTCCACGATGTTTTGGCATTTGCACCTCCCTGTCGCTATTTCAGCCCGGTGGAGACCGCTATAACAACACAGCTTCCACTAGCGTAATCTCCCACCAGTCACGTCAACCAAGGATCCGCATGCTCCGGCCACTACTGACGGTCTCTCAGAAGGCCGACAGTGTCAGTGCTGCCGGTATGGGCTCAATAGACAAATGTCAGCTTGGCTCCTAATTCTCACGGGTCGCGAAAATCAAGAAGCTACATGCTCCAACCACTACTGGCGGTCTCTCCGGTGGCCAACAGTGTCGGTGCCGCCGGTATGGGCTCGATAGAAATATTCAGCATCCCCTATAGAGAACCCGCTGAACACCATTGCAACCCGCTTATAAATACTTCTGAATGAGATACCAGAAGGGGAGGAAGATACGTGACATAAAAGCTAGAAGAGAGCTCCCTGACAAATGTCGGGAACGATATTTGTAATTCACTTTGTATTGATCTTCTGACCAAACCCCTTGTCTTTAGTGGAACTACTCTCACTGACACCCCGGTAGATGTAGGAGAATTCTTCCCTGAATCACCTTAAATCCCTCTGTGTTTTTCGAGATGATTGCTATTTCTCTGACAATGGAATTCTAGGCCAAATACGTTGCATGCCGCTGATTCTTAAGACTCTCCTCTCCGTCAAAAGCTATTTAAATCCACTAATTGAATCTTTTCTTTTACAAAGCTTGAGAGTCTCTAAATGGAGAGCAAATAAAAAATAAGTACAAAAGAGAAAGAAAGAGAGGTAGAGAGAGAGGTAGAGAGAGTTTCTCTCCTCCCCTTTTAGTTCATCTTCTGCTCTTATTTATAGCTTAGAGAGGAGGGGACATAATGATACATTCTGTCACGTCTGGCATCTATTCCTGCAAAAGACGATTAGGTAGTGGGCCCCCATGTCATCTTAAATGCTGAGTTAACATAGTAGCACGGAGAGTACGATCTGGTGATATCTCCTTAAAGAGCTGTTCGACTAGGGCTGTTCGAGTAGGGGTGTTAGAGAAGGTTCTAATACTAATGACATATTGGAGGTCATTCCAACCACTAGAGAGTAAATCTAGGCCATTTGAATGCCGATGTTCGCCTGGAAGATCAGGGAGGAGCAGAGAACCACAGCACAGAGTTTCATCACAGCATTTATCACAAAAAATACATCCAAAAGAAAGACAGACAGATATCTGGAGAGTGGGAGGAACGGAGAGAGGAGAAGAGACAAGGAGAACTGCTCCCTCTCCTCTCTGCTTCTCCTCTGTTATCCTCTGAATGAGAATGGGAGTCCTCACCGAAGTAAAGGAAGGAGGACCGCCGCTTCTTTTGTCGGATAAAGAAGGGGGGGCCGTTGCTCGCAGTTGGAGAAAAGAAGGGCGCTGCTCGCCGTTGGAACGAAGGAGGGCGCTACTCGCCGTTGGATGAGAATAAACGGGGGCGCTGTTCGACGTTGAAGAGGCCTCACCGTTAGAGAAGAAGGAGGCTCGCCGTTGCCGTTGCCGTTGCCGTTGCCGTCGCGTCTTCCCCGAGAGAGAGGAAGAGGAGAGCAGAAGAGAAGAGGAGTTAGAGAGGAGGAGCCCACCTCTGCCTCTCCGACTCGAATCTTCCGTGCCCTTGACGAAATTTTCTTGATTGGGGCGCGCCACCTGGGCCGACGTGGCCCCCGCTATGCACAGGGTGCAGGCGTCGCGCCC